>JAMYIC010000211.1:0-18670 GCA_024112705.1 Microcera coccophila | reverse complement strand
GCTGGGTTAGGTTCAAAGACAATGTGGATATTGGATATGCAAAGGACAAGGAGTTTTCTCCTACGAGTCCACTTTTATGTGATGACTTAGTCATGAAGTGCTCACTGATGCGTCTTTTTCACACGAGATTAGATAGATGCAGTCTATTGACAATATTCAGAGTTGCAGGAGGCGATTCATCGTCTCTTATGCGAGATGTTATCGTTGCAACCCCCCATGGTCTATTCAACAACGATATTAGTCCGCAAAAAGCTGCCAATTCAAACTGATTATACAGTATATCAAGTTCTACGTCTCCATTCTGTATTCACACAAGTCTTGGAGTAGAGAACTGGCCCAACAGCTGCTGGCTGGCCTCATGACCTACCCTACACCTCCGAGATGAATTGCCCCCACCCCCACCGGAACTCAACCCCACCTCCACCTCAAAGCCTCGGAAAAGTCCCGGCCCGAGTGGACTGCCCTCCCTCCAACATTGGCAATGACCGTGAGTGTCTTACTTCCAGGAGCATCTCTCCCTTTTCATCCACAATAACCGGCAGATCTATCGGTTTCGTCAAGCGGTCTCGTCGAAATCCGTCTTCATGGATTTGGAAGAATTCATTCTGAATGCCGCCAAGCTTCAAGAGCCAGTTCCAGCGATGCCCCTTGACGAGCCAGGAACGAGTCGTCCCCTGAGGCGCTGTGCTAGGCACGCCAAACGCGTCGATCCCCTCCCATTGCTCCCTCGTCCTTGCACCCAACCTTATGCATCGGGTTAGCTCGGTGTCTTGTGCAAATTAGTGCTCCAGCTGTGAATCTTTCTGAATTCAGAGAATCTTTCTGAATTCAGAGTTTGAATCAACGGGGGGGAGTCCCCTTGGCACCGACAAGCGTCAGGTTGCTCTATTCTTGGACTTGCACAAACAACCACCTCCTCGCGAGGCGCTTGCCAAGTCGTTAATCCCTCAGGATCTTACGAAACGGGGTTCATAAACATCATGACGTCCTCCAAGGACCGCCTGCGGGGGCCATGTGCAGGTCACATACCTTTTCACAAGTCACTGGAGACAAGTTGGCTGCGGCCCTCCAGCCCCTGACAGCAAACAATCTGCTCACGGGCATGCTTGCAGGGTGAAAGCGGAGAAGACGTCTCCGCCTGCGAAATGGGAATGGAGTTCCTTGTGGCGAAAGCTGAGGCTAGGGGAAGATTTCCTCTATCAGGGCTGAAGGACTGTTTCCAGGGCGCTGGTGCTGGGGGGAGGGGCTGTGTTGGTTGGCGCTCGTTGTCAAGGGATGCTCCCAAGACTCCACGAACTGGGCTTGACGAACGGCGGACTCTTGCCAACGACGCTTCGCCGATGGACCGGTCTCGAGACTGGTTCCCTTGTTTTTTTTTGACTTCGACTGAATTCATCCGAGGCGGATTGGGCGGTTGCGTGCCGACTGGAATTGGGAACAATTTTACCCGTCGGATGTTTAGCAGGGGCTTACTGAAATCAAAATTCCAAACACACTCGCCCAGCGTATCGGTCGATTCTAGTCTCGCCTGTCGACCTGTGTTGCTCCTTGCGGGATGAGACATGTCTGGGACAACTGCGCTCAGCACACCAAAAAGTTGCATTCGTCGCAGCAACATTCCGACGCCCCTGTCTCAAAACCCATAAGACACAGGCAATTTGCCCCCCCTTGAGAGCCTTGGAAGCACTCATCACACCTCGCCCTTGAGACCACACGCACAGCAGACCGCAGCAACACACGCACCACTTCCGCAGAGAAGGGCGACCATCAGCAAGAAGCAAATCGAGTATAAGTATCGACCGTCCATCCGACAAACCAGGCTTTTCCTTCATCATCACACCGCAACCATCTCGGCCTCGATTCATTCGCTCAACCCTCCGAGAGCTTCTTCAGTCGCTACCATAGTCACTCGTTCAGAAAAAGAAAAAAATCCAATCATAAATCACCAAGATGCGTTACACCCCGATGCTCGCCCTTGCCATGGGCCACATGGCTATGGTTCATGCAGCCGGCAATTCGACAACCACCACCGGCACTGACACCAACACCTTCACTTCCACCAGCACTGGCACCTTCACCGACACTACCACTGGCACTTTCACGTCAACTGGGACAGATACCACCGTCACCGGCACCACCACCGGCACCGTCACCGGCACTTTCACCGACACCACGACTAGTACCGACACTTCCACCACGACTGGTACTGAAGCCGTGACCACTGATACCACGGCCACGAGCTCTGGCACCGAGACCACCAGCTCGGGCACTGGCACCGAGACCACCACCGGCACTGGTACCGAGACTACTTCCAGCAGCTCTTCTGGCAGTTCGTCTTCCACCTACACACCTGGCGCTGAGCCTACCGGTGTCGTCTCCGGCTTCTCATACGTCGGCTGCTATGCCCCTTCGAATGGATTCAAGACCTTCAAACTCAAGACCTCGAGCGCTGATATGAGCGTCGAGCGCTGTGCTGCTGCGTGTCAAGGCTCGTCGTTTATGGGTATTTTCAACACCGACTGCTACTGCGGCGACTCGATTACCGATGGTGGCGACAGCACGTCCGGTGGCAGCTGTAACATTCCCTGCCCCGGTGACCCATCTCAGAGTTGCGGTGGAAGAGCGTCTTCCTCTCGTCTCGCTGCTCGACAGGTCCCCAATGGTATTCTTCTGTCTGTTTTCCAGAACACTGCCGCCGCCGTTACCACCACTGGCACCACCACTGGCACCGTCACCGGCACCCTGACCGAGACCGTGAGTGGGATTACTCTGACTGCCACTCAGACTGCGACCGTCACCGGCACTGTCACTGGCACTGTCACCGGCACTCTCACTGGCACCGAGAGCGCCCTTCTCACCGAGACCAAGACTGTTACTTTCACCAACACCCTCTCTGGCTCTTTGACTACCGTAACCAACACCGTCGCGCCCCTTCCCACCGACGTTATCATCATCTGCTTCGGCAACTACTGCGCTCCTCAGACCCCCTGCTCCGCTTGCGCCAACTACCGAGTCATTTGCACCGACGGTAGCTGCATGCCTCAGCCCTGCAGCCCCGGCGAGTCCAACCAGCTCGTTCTCTGCAACGGCGGTCTCTGCAAGTACGCCGACTACACTGGCCCCGAGTGCAACCAGAAGATCATCTGCAACGGATACTCCTGCAACCAAGAATCTTGCGTCGGTGACGAGTGTGAGCGCAACCTTGTCTGCAACGGTGGCAACTGCCAGTACGCTCCTTGCACCGGTGATGAATGCTACGTCAAGCAGAACTGCGCCAACGGTAGCTGCCAGACCGTCCCTCCTCCCACTGGCTCTCCTGCTCCTCCCAGCACTGGCACTGGCAGTGGCTCTGGCTCTGGCTCTGGCAGCGGATCTGGATCTGGCAGTGGATCTGGCTCGCCTGGCTCCGGCTCTGGCTCCGGCTCTGGCTCTGGATCTGGTAGCGGCTCTGGCTCTGGCTCATCCGGCTCTGGCTCTTCTGGCAGTGGCTCGTCTGGCAGTGGCTCATCCGGCTCTGGTTCATCTGGCTCCGGCTCTGGCAGTGGCTCCGGCTCTGGCTCCGGCAGTGGATCTGGCTCGCCTGGCTCTGGCTCTGGCTCTGGCTCTGGCTCTGGCAGCGGCTCCGGCAGTGGATCTGGCTCGCCTGGCTCTGGCAGCGGCTCTGGCAGTGGCTCTGGCTCTGGCAGTGGCTCCGGCTCTGGTTCCAGCCCTGGCAGCGGCAGCGGCTCTGGCTCTGGCTCCGGAAGTGGCTCGGGCAGTGGATCTGGCTCGCCCGGCTCCGGCTCCGGCAGCGGCAGTGGCTCAGGTTCCGGCTCTGGTAGTGGATCTGGCTCGCCTGGCTCTGGCTCCGGCTCCGGCTCTGGCTCTGGATCCGGCAGTGGATCCGGCAGTGGATCTGGCTCGCCCGGCTCTGGATCCGGATCCGGCAGCGGTTCCGGCAGTGGTTCTGGCAGTGGCTCCGGCTCTGGTAGCGGCTCTGGCTCTGGCTCTGGCTCTGGCAGTGGCTCCGGCTCCGGCTCCGGCTCCGGTCCTTTCACCCCCAGCAAGCCCGTCGAGAGCTCCCCCGCTTCTGGTGGCAACTCCGGTGACAACTCTGGTGGTAGCTCCGGCTCCGGCTCCGGTGGCAAGACTCCTTCCATCGTCACTGCCGGCTCTGACAAGACTCTTCCTGCCGTTGGCATCGCTATCTTCGGCATGGTCGCTGGCTTCGCCTTCCTTCTTTAAATGAGCTGATGAGCATGATCAACTGTTAGATGATCGACGAATGACTTGTTTTCTTCTTCCACAAGCACCGTGTTGTGGTCTATTTTTTATTCAGAAGCCTTTCTTCTTCGGAGTGGAGGTCTTGGGTCGGAACATCGGAGTGATGGACAGATTCGGACGCCCCTTGATGGTGTAATGTTTGGAGGCTAGGTAGTAATCGGATCTGATTTGGTTTAACCATATTGATCGTGACTGTGACTTAGTGATTTGGGTACTCTAAATATTTAATTGTTTTCTATTCTCTTCTCATCTTGTGGCTACTTTGCTGTGACTTTGTGTTGTCCTTGATAGCCTGGCTGACCACGTGCATGCGGCTTCCACCTCAGCCTCAGGCTTTAGCAATACCGAAACAGCACTTGGTGAGGAAGGCACACACCTTGCAGAGCTGTTTCATCTCCTGCTGCGCACGTGGTTTGATGGCTGCCTCACTTCCGTTACATTCGTTCGTCAACTATCGTCCTCCTGTATCTCCAACCGTCCTACTAATATATTCTTTTATCTCATTAGATACACGAACAATTAATCTACCTTGCCTCTTCTCTGCTGCTGGACACACCTCAAGATGACCTCGAAAATAGCCTCGAGGAGCCTGAAGAGCCGAGTTTCGTCAGACTTCGACACTGTAGCCGCTCAGTCGGAGACAGTTCTGTATCCCACGCCGTGGAACCGAGTCAACTCCGCCGAACACGATCTAGGGATAGAGTCATGTAACGTCGAGAGCGCCTTCGGCAATCGGATGCGACGAGCTGAACCTGGTCCCAAGCCGCAAAACCTCATCTGCTGCAGTCTTATCAGCTCTGGGACGCTTCATGATTGCACCTAGGAGAGTCATGAGAGGGAGGATCTTCCGAAGGAGTCAAAATGCCAAGATGTTGGGGAGCGGTATGTGCGTTCGAGACCAAGAACGACGGACAACTCTGGATCACTTGTTCCGAACCAACCTTCTGCGGACCTGTTCGAAGACGCTCCCGATAGCAAAATCGCTGAGCTTACGGAGATTATCGAGGTTTTGCATAGCGTAGACCTCGATCCCCTAGTCGAAAAAGAAGACACGAAGCCGCACGAGGAGACATCATCACCCCAGGACGGCGCGAATCAACCGCAAGGATTGCCTGATCCTAGCCCTATGCGGTCCCCAAACGCAAAGGAGACCAAGTCTCGTTTGTTCCCACCCGCAGAAGGCTCTTACTTCAATTTGGAGACCTTTCTTCCCTTTCAAATTTTGGATGATGCGTCCAAAGCTGCCACGAGTGGTAGTGACACTCCAAAAATGGAAGACATGGACACCGAGTCTTCGGAAGTCTCTCAGGTTTCGTCCGCATCACGTCGATCCGATAAGCGGTCCTATTATATCTTTGACCCAAGCTCGCCAAATACAGCCTATCACGTCCACCATGATCAAGAGCAAAATAAGGGCTCCGGGAGTCGTTACCGGATCGAAAAGGTACCTCTGGGCATTGTTCCTCTGGAGGGGGGAGGGATTTCCTACCAAATATGTGGCTCCCAACTGGATCACTCAAACCCCAACATATTAAGCGAGGATGGGCTTGAGCCGGATGGTCCTGAAGAGGTCGAGCAGCGCCCTTCTTTCGAAAAGAACTCAAATGTTTCAGATACAAACGACTCAGTTTTGGTTTGCGATATTTCGGATGAGAGCAAGCGCGAGATCCAGCACAAAATCGCAACTCAAGTTGTTGATCGTCTCCGAGTTGATCACCCCAAACGGGACCACATGAAAGCTGTTGATGACTTTGGAGAGCATTATCGGGAAAGCCAAGGGAGGTATTTCGTCTGCGACCATGACATCCATACTGTAGTCTACGCTGCCCTGAAAGACCTATTATGGGGAGACGGTAAACCTCTTGAAGACGAAGGGAACGTCGCCGACGACACGCGTGAGAGCTCTCCGAGACCCAGGTTGGATGAAGCTGCTCATGTTATTACTGTCCCAGTCGCGACGACAGCGGAGCCTGCGACGACCATCAGCAAACCGACTACGTCTTTTAGCAGCGTTGGCTCCCAGGACCAGAACATGCATACGAAAACACGACAGAGGAGTTCGGACGTGACCATGTTCGTTTCGCGAAAGAGCCTTGCCGAAATCGTCTGGGGGCAGAGCGCAGCCTCTGGCAGCCAAACCAAGAATCGCAACGCTTCGACCATCGAACTTCGAGCGGTGTCTCAATGCAACTCCCCGACTCACTCGGCTTCTACAGCTTACTCTCCCGATGGGCGTCAAAGCCACCCCGACTATGCCGTGACGGGGTTTTCCGTATACCACTACAACACACCTCAGGGTCTGGACGATATCGTGGCTGACGTTTCACGTGTTCGTAGCACGAGTGAGAAGAGAAACCCCAGCAGTGGAACAGTCATCACGTCTTTCCCAAAATTGCCGTCTCGTGCTTGTACGAGTGACTGGTTGAATCCGCCCATGGGAACCGAGACCACTCTGACTATGCCCACTTTATACAATCAAGGCGTGGACGCTCATTGCGGCAAAGAAGCTGTTAGATCATCTCCTTCATCGACCGAAGAACCGTCGAAACCGCGTCAATGCGACCATGCACTGTTCAGAAAGAATCTCTTCTCGACCAGATCCGATCGAACAAGTGAAGGAGACCTGTCGGAGATTACAAGGATGCTATTGGCGGAGAAGAAGATGGGTTCTGCAGTTGGCATCTCCTCCCACCAGCGCCGTACTTCTCAAGGCCTCGGGACTCAGCATCTCTCTGTCGACCCCGAGGATGGCTTCTTGCCGAACCTGATGGACAAGATTCGGCAGGGGAGCCACAGGATCTTCCATCGTCATCATACCTCAAGAAGCTCGCAAGGTGTGAGTGATGCCATGGCTTCGAACGAAGGGACTGAGCTGCTCCAGCCACGAGATCGAGACGAAATCGTGAGACAGATTGGGCCAGAACCACCACGGCCGGACAACGCAGGAATTTACGAAGCGATGACTGGGACTTCGAGGGCGACGGCTAACCGGAAGAGACAGGGTACTTGCTCAGAAGACAATAGGCCTCATGCGTGTGAGAATAATGTTGATAAGCCGCTGCTGTCAATTGATGTGTAGGAGGGATTGTTGGAGACGAAATACGGAATCACTATACATCGAGTTTCGTACTTTCCTAGAAAGCTGAATCAACTTATTCCTAATCTTTTTTATTGATGCTTCTTCATCCCTGATAATGCGGACCTTCGGTCTAGTATTCATTTAGAATTAGATCTCTTGCAACCTTGTTGTTCAGTTCGACGAAAAAGAAAGCTGCCACTTCATCTTGACCAAAACATCACACCATAGCCAAAAAGGCCAAAAGATAATCAAGATATTCTCATCTCTCATCACGAGAGGCAAAAGAGTGGACGAGCGGGGAATTGAACCCCGGACCTTCCGCAGTCATTCCAAAGATGCGAAGCGGACGCCATACCCCTAGACCACACGCCCTATGAATGATTGTGGCATTGCTGAATGCTATTATCAGCGCCGGAAAGTTTAGCGTTTTGGAATCCTAGGTGGAGGCTCCCAGAATTAGTCGGAGATGGCGCGAGGGTGGTCAGGAGTACTACTGTTTTGAGAGCATAACCAGAAGATGAACGTACTTGGCAGGGCTGTTCCTCTGGAAGGATGGGTTAGAACGAAGATAGGGAAAAAAAAAAGCTCATGAA
The DNA here is from genome assembly GCA_024112705.1 of Microcera coccophila. NCBI lineage: Eukaryota > Fungi > Ascomycota > Sordariomycetes > Hypocreales > Nectriaceae > Microcera > Microcera coccophila. The sequence goes on along the minus strand of JAMYIC010000211.1, from coordinate 10,735 downwards.
CTACATTTGCAACGATGGCTTCAAGCTCGGATGATGGAGACTAGTCTAGTCTAATAAGCGTCCCAAGCTCCCTTACCCAACATGCTCACGCGAGCAGCAACTCAGAGGCGGCTCTATCGACTTCCACCGATAAGAATAAGATGACGCAAGCACTCCAAGTGGCAGAACAGAACCTTTGCACTATTGCATTAAAAGGATATTATCTCCTACTATCAAACCGCTCTTGATGCCCTCGCCTTGTTCTCCCGGTGCCTCTTCTCCTTGGCGGCCGTCTTCCTCCGCTTCATCCACGACCGGTTCAGGTCCCGTCTATTCTCCCAGAACCACGACTGGAATTCGGTCGAGCCCCCCTGCTCCGCCGGCTGCTCGGAGTCGCCGTCTTCCTCGCCGTCCAGCTCCGGCACGTCCTCCATCTCATCCTCATCTACCAAGAAGTTCTTCATGCGCGACGGGTGTGCCGTGTCGGGGGTTGGTGCTGCACTTCTAACGTTACGCCAGTCAAAGTCTCGCTGGGTAAAGGGTGTCATGGGTGGGTTGACGATGGGCGGGGGTTCCTCGGCATCCTCATCTTCGTTCTCGCCGCCAAAGAAACTGAATGGCTCGGCTCCCTCCGCTGGAGCCGCAGTTGCATCCTGCTCGGGTTTGGAACGTTTGTAGAGAGCTTCGAGGGGGTGTACTTTCGCAATGGAGGGTGTGGTCGGCGGCGGAATCTTGATTGTAAGACTGCGGACGGAGCTGGACGACATGGGCCTCGAAGCATCGGCTTTGATGGCTGACGGGGGAGTGCTGTACTCAGACTGAGTAGGCAACCCATCAAGTTTAGAGGGTGAGGTATCTTCGTGGACCTGTTCGTCCTCTTCATCCGACTCCTCGTCTGATGACGTCCCGCTACTGCTCGTGCCGCTGCTGCTCGTAGAGTCATCGTCGTCTTCTACCGGCGTAGGCTCCCTAACGACAGGTTTCGCCTTGGCAGCCTTCTTCGGCTTCGGCGTCGAGGTGGGCTTAGACTTGACAGCCTGTACCACATTGCCATCCTCATCCACCCAACCCTTCCCCTCGACAAATTCCGTAGCAGCCTTCATCTTGGTCTCCGACGCCGCGTCCTTGAGAAAGCCGGGAAACTTGGTTGTCTTCTCAAATTCGTGCACCGTAATCTCGCGGCCCTTGCCCTTCTTCTTCCGCTTCTTGGGAAGGCTGTCCTCGGAGATGTTTGCGACGGCGTTGGGCGGGACCTTGGTTTTGAGGAGACACTCCTCCTGGTCGGTGTACTTGGACTTTAGGCGCTTCTTCTTGTCGGTCGCCTTGCCCTCTTTAACTTCGTCCTTGTCCTTCCTGTTCTTCTTCCTCCGTTGATCAGCGGGTTCGGTCCATCCTCGTTTGACCTTGCGGTCCGTAATGGCAACGCCGTCGACGACATCGGAGCCCCGCTTTCGCTTCTTGGACTCCTCGATCTTGTCCATCAACTTCTTGTGTTTCTTCTCAGCCTTCTCGTCCACCTTCTCGTCATCCCCCGTGGGCTGCGCCCTCTCCTCGGGGCGCGCCTTTTCAACTCGCATCTTGGACCCTTTCAACACCGAACCGTTGAGCTTCTTCTTCAGCTTCTCCGCCTCCATGCCCGGCAGCTCGACGTATCCGTAGCGCCGCTCGGGAAACGTATCAATGGCGTGGAAGGAGATGTTGCGTGCCTGCGCAGCCACCGACTTGGAGAGGACGACCTTGATCAGCTCGGCGTCGAGAGGTGAGATGTGTAGACGAACAAAGTCGCTGTTTTCGCCGGAGGAAGCCTTTGCGGAGGCTGGAGATGGCAGCGACGCAGCTTCGGGGGGCATCTCGGGTTATTGCGTGATTTGAGTTGTTGTGCGACGCAACGAAGCGCCCGCGATGCGTTGGCAGGAGCGTGATTACAGGCTCCTGATCAGCGATAGGACCTGCAAAGAAAAAAGTACACAGCTGATCGGCAGTCGTTAATTGGCTGTGGGGCTAACTGGACCCTTTGGTTCAGATCCTGTGCTTTCTCGGCTTCGCGATGCAGCGTCCGCTCTTGTTTTGCTTCAGTGTCCCGAATGCACGTGATCAAATCTAGGGCGTGTGGTCTAGGGGTATGGCGTCCGCTTCGCATTGTTGAAATGACTGCGGAAGGTCCGGGGTTCAATTCCCCGCTCGTCCAATCTTTTGCTCCCCAGACACACTCGGGTATCTTTTTGCCTGTGTCGTCAGTGAACGGAGAGTTGAGGCGGACTGAAAAGCTGCGTGGATGTTGGATCCCAGCTGTGGTTGGATTGCGGATGTGCTGGCCTATATATAATTCGATGTAGAATGCCAAACGTGTTTCGGTCAAGTGCCCTGGGTTCTGCATAACTTCAGTTTCGCTTCGGCTTATATGCTGCAAATAAGTTTTATTCAATCCTCTCAAATTGACGAAATTTGCTTAGTTCCCAATGATAGTGTTGACAAATGCTGGTGTCGATATTGTGCCATTCATCCATCCAGCCACACCCATTGCAACCTACCACGGAAGCCGGTTTGGAACTTTCATCGTCCTCCATCGGTCCTCAGTCAACCTCCCCTCATACGTCCATGCCTTCGTCCTCCCCAGTCTTCTCCTTGTGTCCTCGAACCCATCTCCAACCCTTCACAGCTCCCTTTCCAAGCTTCCTTCCCAGTACAACCGGGCAGATTATGGGCCAGAACAGGATAATGGTAGTCCACCAGCCCACCACACACGCCCTATCCCTCTTCGTCCCGTGCGAATCCAGGTACCATTCCGGCACCCACCTGCCGGCTTTCCCGTTGCCGTTGATGCACAGAATGCTGATGACCCCGAAGAGCAGCCATCCGACGACGGTGATGGCGACGAGGATCTCGATGACGGTGCGGTGGTTGGGGTTGCGGCTGTCGAAGTCGTGGTCCTCTGGGTCGGAGGGAGACGGGCGACCTGCGGGTTGTTCTTGGCCTGTCGACAGCGGCTGCGGTGATGCCAAGGTGGTTGAGTGGAGGAGCATGAGCACGATCAATGCATCACCCATGGTGTCTGAGTCTTTTGAGCGTCGAGATGTTGATGCTGCGGAGAGCGATATTTTGTGATGATTTTTGTGTGTGCGTCTTCAAGGCGGGAAGATGGTCGAAGAGTGAAGCTGGGCTGGCGAGTGTCAAGCTTTCATAGATGTTCCTGCATAAAGTTCATCGTTCTCTCCTTCCGCCACGATGTGAGACTTTTTCTTTTTCCTTTTTTTTCGTGAACGTGCCCCAGCCTCTTTATTAAGGTTCTCTGAGGTTGACTCTGAGTTCTTGGTAGCTGAGTGGGAGAATGGCCTACGGCGGCTGTGTTGATTTCCATTTGGTGTTTGTTTTTTGGGGCTAGAAGATGCTTGGATGGTAGCCATCGAAAGAATGCGATTGTCATCTCTTGTACCTGTGATGTACCTCGGAGAGAGGAGTTTGAACGTGTTCGTGCGAGGCCACGGTGCAGCTTTGTCTGCGAGAGGAGATGCTGAGCTGGTTGGGTGTGAGAGAGAGTTTATTGTGGTCGGCTCCGATGATGAATATGGTTCAGGCTCGTTGGGTACTTCGAGTGCGTTAGTCAGCCCCTATTCTCTTTCACTTTGGGAATCAGCTGTAGTTGCTCCGAACTGCTGGGCTGCTTGTAAGACCCTCGTGGAATCGTTTGGAAGCCCAACTAAACAACCCGATTTCATCACCGTGACTGATCTCGGATGTTTGTCGCAGCAAGTCGCGATAGCTTTCGGGAGGCAGGCGGTCTGTGTTGTTGAACGCCTGATCATTCCCTCTTCATAATTGATGTTGACATTGAAATTTGCCGCTTCCACCAGTCGCACCTTTTCCAACTTAATTCTCCTACCTCGGGAATCGTTCCAGCTTGTCCTCTTGGTGCATAAAGTGTCTTCGAACAGCTTCAGCGGCGTAGTCGCTTCAGCCCCAAGCCCTTTGAAGTGGTTCGCACTGCGAGTTCGACCAGCTACCCATCGACATCTGTCGACATCTGTCAACATCCAACAACATCCATCGACATCTTTACAAACATCGACATCTTGCTCTCTCAGCCTCACCAATTCAGTCCTAGCTCATGTCGCTCTCGAAGACGTATAGTGTATGTCTTGGCAATAATTCTTTGCTCGTGTGTACACTGATATACTGATTAATGTCCAGGAACTGGCAGCCTTATTGGAACGCTTTACGAAAGATCTGAATCAACTGGCGCTTAAGAAGGCCAGAGATGAAATCGCCTCAAAGGCCGTTCACATACCATCCTATTCCTGATGAAGCCAGCGATAAGTACTATCACCATGATGCCTGCTCATCCATCCGCGCCGGCAACGGCTTCGATGATTTAACGCTTGAGAAGGTTACCAACAGTAAGCAGCTGCTGGCCATCAGATGATTCCACGAGGACACCGGACATCGAACCCTCTCACGCAGTAGAGGGGTAAGCATCCGAGTTCAAGATCACATCTAGAGCGGCCGTGGCTTCATATCTAGCGAACCTCGATATTTTCGTCCAACACTCGATTACCAACCAGCTTAGCTCACGAGTCCCAATCCAGGCGGTTTGGTCCGCTAGCCAAGATGTTGTGCTACGCCATGGGATGCTGATGCCCTTCACCCTCAACTCAAATCAACCTGCGCCACCGGGATTGACCTGGTTCTGGGTTCCGCAATCTGGGTGCCGAAATAACGAGAGCCGAATTGGGAAACCCTGTTTACAAACCTGGAATTCTCTGCCTGGCCTGGCCATGCAAACAATCTCTCCTCTGGCAGACGGCATTCATGTCGGAAGCTGCGGCGGTATCCTTGAGCAAGGCTGGAGGGCATCTACGCCATATCGTTTGAGCAGCCCCTACTGATGAAGAGGTCAAAGCACCTGGGAAGAGCAAGTTGGGGACTCTTGCGCGATCGGGACAGGTTGCCAAGGAAGACGATGTTTTTGCCCCCAGTTTGGCGTGGCTTCGTGGCGCCACATTGCTATTGCCTTTGGTCGTCGATATATGGAACAGACTGGGTTCCCGGATGGAACAGTAGAGGAGACCTGGAATGCCGGACCGTGTTGACCGCGAACAGAAATTCCCAAGTATTAACTTAGATAGACTCATGGCAATATGAATCACTGTTCAAAACTGTCAAGTAACATTGTTGCGGCTTGCGTACGTGGCCCCTGTCCCCTTACTTCTGCGATACCGTCACCTTAAACATGATGGCGTGAGTTCCAAGCTGGAGGATTAAAAGAGACATAGGATACCTGGAAAACAAATGTTATATTGTGGCCATTCCTGACTAAACAAAGGTCATGTGTAATCCAAACCGTTGGGCAGCCTAGGTAGCTCTGCGGTGGTAAAGAGCGCGGTGAACGAGGTGGCCGGTACTCGGTGAACGAGACGGGGCTGAGACTGGGCGTCGTCGTCAGCATACCACAGAAACTCCGAGCATCCGCTTAACATGGCTAATGTGTCGAAAGTGGTCGCCCATCTCCTGACCGCAGGTTGCTGGTTCAGTCAGTTAAGCAGCCTGCCGGTCGGCTGGTTTCGCGCATCAACCGCGAGCTATAACATCGCCGCCATCAAGCGGCGGAACGGGTTGATCCAGTCTGTTTGTCAAAGCATCCGCGTTCCAGCTCGCCCCCTTACCTATGAATTCGGCGGTTGTCCATCTCCCAGTTGCTGCCGTTTGAGGTGCTCGTCGGCGGGTATGAAATAGTAGCCAGTCTCATCAACCGCACGCTAGGGTTTGTAAATATTTCCTTCTAAAGATAAGCCAAGACGAAGATGTTGATCATGCATAGCATCCAAGCTGACGTTTCATTCCAACAACTTTTGCGACGGCTGGAATTTGAAGATTCATTGCTGCCTGCTTGGAACATGGATTCGAATGTGTGGCGCAGGCGCCTCGTCTTCGCGTGGGGGGGTTTCTTCATAAAGTGAGTCTCTCATAAAGTAGCTTCACCCACTCTCCACATCTTCAAATACCTCTCTAGCTTTCTCCCCACATTCGTGATCCCGATTCCTTTGAAAATCATGAGCAATGTGAAGAAGAATTACGACGAGAGCGCCGGCGTGAAGCGCGCAATCGAAGTCAACGATGCCATGCTCGGCGTCCCAGGATACGCCGACGACTCCATGTTCTTCGTTGCTCGATACATGGCGACCTGCAAGGTAAACCTGCCTATTGGCGTCTATCCTTCGCACGCCCGAAAAGATAGCTGCTCATTACGGCTAGGATCAATTGCGAGAATGCGAGTTTGAAGAGTTGCTGAAGTCGCTGGGAGAACTCGGCAAGATTGAGAAAGAGAATCCTGGGAGTGATCTGGCGAGCGGCGAGAGGGTGCAAGCTGCACGGCAAAAATGTTTAGACAAGGTCAAGGATTATCCGGATTTGGCTCAGGGGTTTGATAGTTTCATGACGAAATCTCGGGCCATGAAGAGCATGCTTGGGGCGTCGACGGGATAAGGGCTGGGTGTTGAAGATAGACGGACATCCATCACAGGGGCAGCATGCTGGAGGGTTCAGAGAAGCTCAATGACATTCATGACTTACGAATTGATTAACTTGAAGGTGAATAAATAAAACCCACCTCAATGCCCACTATTCCAATCTAAGATACCTTAGATCAAACACCCCGAGCAGCATACTTGATGCCTTTATCTTATCACTGATTGTGGCTGATGTCTCAGGCAGGCATAAGTCACTTGCGCCACACCTACACCGACGTTCCTCACTACGCAGCTCCATAACGCCACGATACCCCCCAAAGCTGTCCTCAACACCATCCCAAAAATCGAACACCGCCCTCGCCCTCCCCCCTTGGCCTCCCCTCTCCCCGCGCTCGAATCCCCTCTTCTTCTACCGAAACCTCCACCCACCAGCGACAATGTCAAACTACTACGCCAACCCGCCCAACCCCCCCTACGGCGCCGCAGCCCCAGGCGCACCAGCACCAGCAGCAGGAGGAGCAGCACCCTCGGCCGCGCAGAACCTCCAATTCTACCCGTCCACGTACGCCGGCGGCGTGTCCGGCTCGGCGACCCCCCAGCAGGCCGCGTACAGCTACGGGGGGAACGTCGGCGGCGGCTACGGGGTAGCCGGAGCGCAGCAGGGCTTCTCGTCGCCCGGGTTCGCGGGCGCGGGCGTTTCGGGGCGGCTCGGCGAGCAGGGCGGGTTGAGGACCGGGTGGTTGGCGGCCTTTTCGACGGAGGGGTATGATGGCGAGCCGCCGTTGTTGGAGGAGCTGGGTGTGAATTTTGCGCATATTCGGATGAAGGTGAGGATACATTCTGGGGGGGGGTTTGGGCATGGGGTTATGAGGAAGACGACTGACTGACTACGATTAGACCGTCGCGGTGTTGAACCCCTTGAAGCACATCGATCACCACCTAATGGACGACTCCGACCTCGCCGGCCCGATCCTCTTCTTCCTCATGTTCGGAACCTTCCTCCTCTTCTCGGGCAAGGTCCACTTCGGCTACATCTACGGCCTCGCCCTCCTGGGCTCGACGTCCCTCCACATCATCCTCTCCCTCATGTCCCCCTCGGACCCCACCACCGGCCAACAGACCTACCCGCAGTACAGCGAGCCCGCCGCCCACCCCCCGGGCCAGCACGGCGGCCACTTCTCCGCGACGCTGACCTTCCCGCGCTCGGCGTCCGTCCTGGGGTACTGCCTCCTGCCCCTCGTGGCCACGAGCTCCATCGGCATCGTCATGCCCATGGACACGCCCTTTGGCATCGTCATGACCAGCGCCGCCATCGTGTGGTGCACCTACAGCGCCAGCGGCATGTTCTGCGCCGTCGGCCGGATGACGGGCATGCGGGGCCTGGTCGCCTACCCCCTGGCGCTGTTCTACGTCGGGTTCGGCATCATGGGCATCTTCAGCAGCAGGGGGAGCGGGTCTCTGGCCACCGCCGCCTCCAAGCTCAACGGCTGAACGGCTACAGTACAGGAGGATGGGCGACAAGATGCGGGGATACAGCAATTCGGTGACGGACCCCCAGAGCGCAGCGCGTAAAGCAAGGCTGGGAATCAGCCTCACCAGTATCGTCAAGACGTTGGCTGGGTCTCCAATGAGGGGCGTTACCAAGGGGACGCTGATGGAAGGTTATGACAAAAGGGGCACGACCATTGTATTTTAGAAAGCAGCAGATGATGACCCGAAGCACCGGAAACAACATTCGAGGTGCAGACACGAACGCGATAGAACTTTTGAAATTCCATTAATGTATACAAGACAAGTAGTATATATAGCTGAGGTGCTCCAACGCGGCATCATATCCCTCCTATAGCTTCCGTTTCCCTCATCACGACCTCGTAATTCCGTCGTCAAATTCAGCCTGCCACCCCCCCCCCCCCGGCACCCCGCTAGAAAAGTATAATATTACAACCATAGAATCTCGCCTGTAGCTGGCGAGTCACAAAACGTATCGCAATCTCGTCCAGAAATCCCAAGTCTCAAAAAGCCAAATGCAATCTCATCCGACCGACGTTCCTCCGCTTCTGTACTCTGTTTTTTTTCCTGCAATTGGTCGGTCTGCTCTAGTCTGAACGGCCTACTTCCTTTCAGAATGGTCGCCGTTTGTGTGGACGCCATTGACCCCGGGAGCGTCCTGGGCGACACCCACGAGAATGGAGTACTGCCCACCCGCACCAGCGGAGATGATTTTCTTTCCACGGATGGCCGTGTTGTCAATGTGCGTCGGGACGTGGATGTCGTCGGTGGTGCCCTGACCGGTCTGGTAGTTGCTCGAGAAGCCCCAAGAGAACGCCCGACCGTCCTTGGTAATGGCAAAGTTATTGTCCGTGCCAGCGGCAACAGAGACGGTTTCAGGCACATCTATAGTCATGTTAGCAGGCTACATTGTACATCGGTTCAAAACATACCAGGCTGAAGAGTAGGCTTGAAAAGGATGCGAGCCTTGCCTCTCTCATCGTAGATGGCATTCTCCTCGGTCAGCTTATCAAACTCGAAACCGACTTGGTAGCCATCGACACGGCCCCAGGTGAGGAGATCACCCTTGCTGGAGCAGGCCAGAGAATGATGTTCACCACCATCAATGTCAACAATGTCGAAGTCTTCGAGGTAGGTGAGCTTGGCTGGCTTCAGGATAACAGCGTCATCCTCTCCGGCGTTGGACTCGACACCAATCTCGCCAAAGTTGTTCAGCCCCCATCCCCAGGCATTGCCGTCCTTGTCTAGAGCAAAGCTGTGGTAAGAGCCACAGGCGATCTTGGTGATCTTGCCACGAGGCAGCCCAACGCCCTGGGGAACAAGCGATGACATCTTGTTGCGCTCAATGACACGTCGGGCGAGCTGGTTTTGCTGGCCACAACCCCAGGCAACGACAATACCCTTGTGGTCGAGAGCAAGTATGTGGTTCGACCCAGCGGCCAGTGCTTTGATGTTCTTGAGTCCCGGTACGAGAATAGGGGTGCTTTGGATTTTGATGTGCTCAGTGAACCCCAGAATACCGTCGCTAGACCGGAAAGTACCCCAGCCATAGACTTTGCCATCCTCCGTGAGAGCAAACGTGGCGCTGTCACTAGCAACGATCTGAACGAACTTGGTACCGGGAGCAAAATACTCGGCGGAGACGGCAGTAGGTGTGCTCTCCTTGGGGTTCATGCCCGTGTCATCCTCATCCTCCGAGTCTGAATCTTCTGACTTATCCATGTCTCGTAGGCCGCCGTCCCAGGTGGTATCTCGGCCCAACGCACCTTGATCGTTGACGCCCCAGGTCAAGATTTTGTGATCGTGGGTCAGAGCGGCGACGTGCATGCCACCGCAGGCGACTTGGACAACGCCGACCTTGGAGGCGGAAAGGTTTTCGTTGAGACGGGGGCGCTTGACATCAATGGGCTTCTTGCCGTTGACCTTCCGACTTCCAAGACCAAGCTCGCCCGATGTGCCCTCGCCGAAGACGTAGACGTCGAGAATTTGCGTCGGGCCATCGTTGATCTTCCTTCCGATCTCTGGGAAGGCAGGTCTTGTTGGGGCTGCTGGCTTGGCAGGACGGCCAGCCTTTTTGGGAGACTTTTTCTTGGGCTCGGCCTTGGGCTCAGGAGTCGCCTCCTTCGAGACGGGCTGGGGGGTTTTTGCCTTCTTCGTAGGCGCCTTTGCCGTCTTCGCCGCAGGGGCCTTCGCGGTAGGTTTGACAGGTTTGACAGGTTTGGCGATTGTTCTGCTCTTCTTGGACTTGGGGGCCTCTACGTCAGTCTCAGGCTCAGTCTCGACGTCCTCGGCCTTGCGTTTCTTAGACGCGCCATTCACGGCGGGCTTCGCGGCGGGCTTCGTGGTGGCCTTCGAGGTTGCCTTCGAGGTTGCCTTTGCAGCAGCCTTTGTGGTAACCTTCTTGGCGGGCTTGCTGTCAACGTCTTTGACGACCTTGGACGCTCGTGGTTTGGGCGCCATTGCGTCGGACGATTTGGGGGTGCTTATGTGTTGCGTACTCGGTACCCACGCGAAATGTCGATGACGAATCGGCGAATCGGGAATAGCCAGAGTAAAGCGCGACGGGAGCAAAGATGAATGCACGTCGAGATTTTTCGCGATGAGTTGGAAGAATTTTCCAAGTGGAGGAGGATAAAGAGCGACTCGATGTTGTTGAAGGCGAGGGCTGAAGCGCGGACGCGCGACTGGTGGTTTTTTTTTTGTTGGTAATCTGCCCACGTCCGGGCAGGTGCAGCAGGGGGTGCCTCAGCCCGGGCCCGGAATGCCACCTTTGTCTCGGACCC
>JAMYIC010000022.1:0-13376 GCA_024112705.1 Microcera coccophila | reverse complement strand
TTCGTCTTATCCCATCGAGATCATAATGCCACCAAGTTTGTACAGGGACGTAGGGGGGGGTTCACACAAAATAATGTTGGGTCGGACCAGTCCCCCCTTCTATGTTTTAATACATACATTCAAGCGAAATTTATTGAACACATTGTGCCAAGAATACAACCCCAACCAGCCATGCATTGTGCTCTCTCCTTTTTCAGCATTGCTGACCCCCGTCTTTCTCCCCTTAGCGGTTACCGTTGTTGGCGATCAAGCTGGTGGTACCTTGCACGTTGTTGAGAACCTCCGCGCCGGTCTTACCAGCAAGGTTCTGGATGAGGGATGCGACCTCATCAGGGCTGTCGGCGCCTTGGAAGCCCATGAGGTAGGCGGCAAGGCCGCAAACGTGAGGAGAAGCTACAATAAGTGTTGGTAAATCATATTTAGTGGAGGGGAGGGAAGAGACATACCCATGCTAGTACCGCTCATAGTAGCGGTGTCGATATCGGACTTGATACCAACACTGAGAATGTCAACACCAGGGGCAAAAACATCAACCAGTCGACCAAAGTTGGAGAATGGGGCGCGCGCGTCAGTGAGGGCATCGATGGCTCCAACTGTGATAGCTTCGGGTGCCGAAGCAGGCGAAAACCCTTGAGCGTCCTTCTGTTTCGGGAGTCAGTCTTGACCGGGCACGATACACTCTCATTCCTTGACTTACGTTATCGTTGCCAGCGGCAACAACAGGGACAATACCAGCTGCACGCATTTGCGAGATGGCATTGTTAAGAGCTTGGGAGGCAGCTCCGCCCAAGGACATGTTCATTACAGCTTTGCCCTTGATACCTTTCTTTTGGACGTCGTTGATGACGAACTGCATGCCTTGCAGAATGCCGCTGTTGGCACCTTGACCACTGCCATCAAGAACCTTGACGGCGACCAGATCGACATTCTTGGCAACGCCAAAGGTAGCACCACCAACGGTGCCCGCAACGTGGCTGCCGTGGCCGTTCTCATCGTCATCCTAATAAAACATCAGCCCTGTTGGTCTCTCTGAACTCCCGGTCCAGGTACAGTTGCGGGTACGTACAACGTTGTTGACAAAGTTAGCACCAAAGGTAGCTCGTCCCTCATATTCGCTATGGGTGGTTCGGATTCCAGTATCCACGATGTAGGCAGTTATGCCTTTGCCTCCAGAGTTATCGAAGACGTAGTTCGCCGTCTGAGCTCTGGCGTGAGACAGCCGCTCGAGTCCAGGAGGGGCATTGGTCTGGGCAACGGCAAGGTAATGTTGGACAACGACATCGCACTCCACATGGGCAACGGCGTCGTCGTGCCACATATCAGTGATCATATCCTCGTCGGCTTCGAGGGTCATGTACCGCATTCCGTTGATGCCACCATTATGGACTGCAGTGGAGAGACCACGCTTGACATTGCGCTTCGCGATGGCAGCCATGAACGAAGCCTCCTTTGCATCAATAGCTTCCGTTTCCAGTTTATCATCGTACACAACGATGTATTTGTTTGGAACCTTGGATTCGTTACGGTTATCCGAGCAAGTGAACCGAGGGCGGGTGGTGTTCGTGTTACTGGGACCAGAAGTCTGCCCCGAACCAAGGGGCACAGCAGCCACCAAGGGCGTCAACGCCAGAAGGGAAGTGAAGAGAGAAGAAAGAGGAGCCATGATGGTGGATTTTCCAGTTGTTTGTCGTCGAGCGGAACTATTTGAGTAAAGAAGCCTCGGAGTTGAGTCGGCGGAAAGTCGGCGGATTCAGTTCTGGAATATATTCCCGTTGTTTGAAAGAGTGTCTGGGGGTTTGGGGCGATCAACGCTCCTCTCGTCGTAGCAGCAGTTAATGAGTGCGTGCGGAGGATCCCAAGAAACAAAATACCGTGACGTTTCTCAACAAGTCACGTAAAAGAGGGTGGTGAATAAGAGACCAGCTTAAGCGGACAGCGAAAAGGGACAAGGAGGGAAAAGAAAAGAATGAAAGACGAGAGACAGAGCCTTTCTCGATACACTTCCTGATGAGACGGGATGAGGACTGACCAGCAGTTGTTGGAGAGCGAGCAAGGTGGCTTATAACGAGATGTTGGACAACGACATTATCATGACAGGACTAGATGTGGATGGCATCAGACTCAGATCGAGCCGAGAGTGAGAGCCGCAAGATTAGGGTTCCGGGATCAACTTAATCAATCCGGGATCAGGCCCAGGGGAGAGGGTTACGATGAGCTTGGTGGCTCACGGCGTTGGAGCGTGGTTAGAGATTTGCCAAGTCAAACGCCTGTGGCTCTCGACGGAGTCGACATGGCTCACGAGGTGGTTGATAGGCGGCGATGCAGACGCTGGGGTCAGGTTCCCTACCAAATCTCAAACGCCGGCAGGACAGGTTGTTTACGTTAAGCTCGGCGTCAGGCCCTTTTAGCACTGGAAACGTGGGTAGTGTCAAGCTGAAGGGTCCCTGGGCGGGTCAGGATCATGTCAGGACGCCGCGAGAGGGCCATGACCGGGCGGCTGCTGATTGGGTCGCAGCTGAGATTGCAGCCATTTGATACATGGAAGACGTTTAGGCGATGAGGGTGATTGGGAGCCAAGCGCTTAATGCTCAATGGGAGACGCTGTCGCTTTGGTGAGACGGGCGACAACGGCCAAGGAGTCGCGCGGCCAGTCGTTCAGACGGCGGCAATCCTAATCCGAAGCCATCTGCGTACCTAATAATGGGCAGCGCGTTCAATGTCAGTGTTTGGTCATTGAAACAAATGATTAATCGAATCACCAGTGCCCTCGGACCGATCATGGTGGAGGAACCTGAAGCACCCACCATATTTTCATGATAGTTTCTTTCCTTCTTTGTTCTCTTTTCCTCACCCTTTTGTTTTGTTTCGCATTACCTTCGCTAAATGTCGTCGGCCATGCATGCTTGGATCATGTTTGTCAGCGATGCAGGGGTCCACCGATTGGAAACAAACCAAGTGCGGCGTTCCGAGGCTTTGACAGTCGCCGATATCCTGTCATTGGCCCTGGTCAGGGGATGTGAAACCAAGGGTAGGCTGGTGGTACTCCGAAACTGTTCGCTCAAACGCCCAGTCGAAAAGAGTCGCTTCCTCAACGTCGCAAGCGCCGAAGGGCTTTATTGGCTCCCAACGCTTGTGTCGCAGAGCACTAGCGGTCCAGGAATAAACCACACACCAAACCCATCCATGCCATGCGGCGTACAAGTAAAACATTCCTCTTTCTCCTTGCTTATCCATCTGATGCCTGATGGTCCGTCTGATGGGTCGTATGCTCGGGTGCTACCTCTCATGTGTCGTTGATTCTCGGCCCCGCCTGCGCGGCTACCTGCACTCCAGATTTGGAATCGGGCGCGTCTCTTCCTTCATGGAGCCCAATATCCGGTTGCGTCTGGTATTGATTGCTCGGGTTCAGGGCACCCTTCGATAACGGCCGATGGCCCGCCCCTCTCGGCGGGTTGTTCGAGGGCAACGAACCATTGTAATCCTGGCCGATGACAAGGAAGTCTCCACGACACTAATATCAAGTGCCAAAGTGGCGTCCCTAAAGGGAAAAAAATAAACTAGGGGATCGTGGAAGATGTATCGAATTCTGGTGGGCATGAACGTGGGGTTGCATCTCAGGTGGAGCGGGTCCGATCTAGATCCGGATTTTGTACGGAGAACGTAATTTGGTGGGCATTTTCGCAAAAGTTCAGATGATCCTGTCATGAACTTGTCAGGTATCTTGGAGAGGGGCTCAAGCGAATTGCAGTACCTTGACGTGCCTGAGGTAAGGGAGAGGCGCAGTCAGCTACTTGGATCATGCTGTTGGGGAGTTGAGAGTTGAGAGGTGAAAAGTGAGAGTTGACCAGTGCCTTACAAATGGCGAGATGCTTCTAAAGCCCTGAAACCTCCAGGGGGCAGTCACACCCGCATCGCCGGCGCCCTACCCAGGGATATAAGCTTATGTCAAACTCACTTTGGACAAATTATTAGAAGCATGTCTTCTGAACCCCTACAGCTCTCGTATTGCTCTAGGGCCACGCAAAATTAGCGAGGATTTTTTGTTGGAACATAACCCAAGCCATGTGCACGGTAGCTTGGGCTCATTCCGTGGTACTGTTGAACTTTCTCTTGGCGGTCAACTTCTCCTCGGGATGACTGGACCGACTCACCCCTTCATAACATCTTGAACTGGCTGACGAGTGATTCGCTTGGCCCGATGCCTTTTCTTGCACACGCTAACGAGAGGGGTCCATCAGTGAAGCTCGCACTTCCGACCGACGCGCGGCTCTCTTCGACGTGCCCTCATCCGACATCCGTTGCTTGGGTAAGATATGCGTAATCGTTCGTGGAGCCTTTCTACCTCCTTGAGGCATACAAAGCGTCACCATGAAGGTCGACCCTCCGCTTCGTACACCTATCTATGGTCTTTCCCTCAGAAGAGCCAAGCCCGCAGATGTGCCAACCATACAAGCCTTGGTCAGAGCAGCATACGCCAAGTACATTAAACGGATCGGCAAGCCGCCAGCTCCCATGAACGCCGACTACGGCCAACTCCTCAAGACCCATAATGTGTTCGTGCTGGAGAGCAGCGAGGAAAACGTATTGGTCGGTTCTATCGTACTGGATCTGAACGGCGATCCCGGATCGATTAAGGTCAACAACCTAGTTGTCGATACAGCAGCACAGGGCAGAGGCTATGGGCGCGCACTGATGAGCTACGCGGAGGATTTTGCACAGGCCCAGAGCCGTCCCGCCCTGACCCTCTTCACGAATGTCAAGATGCATGAGAACGTTGGGTTGTACGGGAGGATGGGCTTCCTTGAGACGGGAAGAAGAGTTGAGGATGGCTACGAGCGCGTATACTTTCGCAAGGACTTGGTGTAGCGTGGAGGAACACCCGGCGCAGGTGCATTACGCATGATCTTGCGTTGCTAGTCAACGATCTAGAATCAATTCTCCCGGTCCGGAACCCTAATACTTCTGCATATAGTACGTGTGAGACTGCTCGGAACCAGGAATCCGATGACTTTGCTTGAACACTAGCGTTGAAAAGAAACGGAGCGTTTCCAAGGAAGCTGCGGACAAAACTTCCTCTTGGAGGTGAAAGACCGCAGGCTAACATGTCCATGGCCAGCCGCCTACTGAGTATATGAGACACGAATTTTGTTTGCTTTTTTTTCTTTTTGTTTTTCCGAGTCGGTGAGCAGAATGGATAAGAGACATGTATGTCGGCGTGTCGATCTCGGCTAGGCATACTCGTAGGTGCCGTCGTACCGGCCCGGAGACGGCGGGAACCAGCGAGCAAAGATTCGGGACAATTTTAGAACACATGTGACGAGACAACTAACTTCAATTTGCGACCCTAGGTGTATCAATGAACCTCAAGGCAGCCTTATGCGGGTGGACCGTGATGCCAGCCGCGTGTTCCTCTCCCGATATAGACCGGCAAGAATAGTGATTTATGAAAATGTTGTCAATGCATGTAACCACGGTAGTGGAGCGCCGTGGTAACGGGAAATGGACATGGAAGTGGAAATGGGAAATGGAGGATCAGAGACACAACAGGCGGGCGTTGAATCACGCATCTGGCGGATGTCTCAGCAGTCGTGACAGCAACCAAAACTAATGATGCGAGGGAGAGAGGCCAATGGATCGATGGCCCAAGTAGCGCTTAATTTCCCTTCGTTGCCCTCCCAAGAGTCGCCCGCATGCTTCGACAGAGGCGATGAGGCGAACAACAAATCTCTTGGTTGAAATGCCGCCCCTTTGCCCGATGCCGTCAGTCGTTATCGCCTGATGCTACTCTGGAGGCCCCGCCCAAAGCCCAAGCCCAAGATGCCGACTTTTGTTAGTTAGCACGCGACCCGAGACCCTGATTTCCTAACCCTGCTTGCCCGACTGCGTTGCATGACCCGAACGCCACCATGATGCCTCATAACGTCTACCGTGCAATCCAGTGTCGACGGTGACAACGACAACATCAACAACAACAACAACGAAAAAAAAACGAAAAACAACTGTCACGACAACGGCAACGACGCACAGGGTGGCTGGTAGGATAGTATGTCATGATGAAGTCCATGTTGAGGCAGCATGCAGTCACTCAGTCAGTCACTCAGTCAGAGTCAGTGGAGGGTTGATTGATTGATTTTTGGGCCAGGCGACGACGACGGTCATGATTGCAGTAGAAACACCCTCAAGGTACTTGGCGCTTCGTACCTCTCCTACCAGGTATTCTGTATTATCCTCCGAGGTGGTCGATCAATAGTCCTGCTCTACCATACCGGACCTACCGCCTATTTCGCACTTCATACCCTGCCTGCACGCTTAAGGTTCTGGGCACTGCTGATTAGCGCCTCCACTAGCCCTCCACGCCTCCCACTCGCCTGGGTCCGTGTAGCCCGCCCGCCGCCTGTCTCCTGGTGGTCTGGCCTTCTGTCTGGTCTTCTCTTTTTTTTGGCCTACGTCGAACCCCGGATTGGCTTTTGATTACGATCCCCCTCCCTGCCTTCCAAAGTCACCTGTTCCAAAACAAGCAACCGACCTCACCCTCTGCTCAACAACCTCAATCCTCCCTCCATCACTCGGTGACCTCGTTTCCGTCTTGGACGTGTTGTCTTCGTTCTCCGTTCTTCGCCTTCTGAAATGCACACTACGCCGGCTGTGCCGACACTTCATCCACTGCCTTGACTTGCGAGCCGATATGGGAGAACCCATGGACATCGCAGACGATGCCAACGACGTCACGCCTCGTGCTGTTCTGCCCATCCGAGATGGTCGTTTGATGCGGGACGACCGGGACGACGACGGGGGAAGTGCCGACGCCGAATTCTCCTCCATCATGGCCTCGTCCATGGTGACAGGGCTGCTCAATACAGCCTCCAACCCTGTCTCCCCCGGATCCTCAAGTCCGCCGCTCGACCAGACCAAGAATTCCGATTTCGTTCCCCCAACGAGACCGAGCAGCACCCCGTTTCCGCACCCCGACCACAGACCTGCGAGGCCCTGCTGCTTGGGGCACTCTACCTACCATGCCCAGTGGCACGACTCCCTCGACTCCCCTACTCTGCCCGATGACGATCTGCTCTCGCTCCCTCGGCCGGCCACCGACTTTCGCCAGCTGCCGATCGAGGTCCACGAAGCGATTCTAGACCACATATTCGGCTACCGGGTGTCAACCACCTCTCGAAGTGCCATGAGAGTATCGAGCATGACCAAGAGTTGGGGGACCGCCTTGAGACATTCCAGAAGGAAGGAGCTGACAGAGTTTGCTCTGGTCAGCGAGACCTGGCGCGAGCTGGTCCAACAGCGCCTGTATCGCCACGTCAAGCTAAAAGCGACGGTGGATTTCCTCGACGACGCCATGCTCCATTTCGCCCAGCACGAACACCTGCAATCCTATGTCAAACACATCGAGATCTGGTTTCCCGTCTTCCAACCCACATACGGCCCTTTGGCGCTTTCAAACACTCTTGCACTACCCACCGTCACCATTGACGGTCTCACAAACGCCACGTACACGTTACCGGGCAATAACTGCACTCTGGAAGAAGTTTTTCGATTTGTGTCTCAGGGGCTGCCGCAGACGAGGGTTTTGACCCTGGAAGGTGGCGAACGACGAAAGGCTCCCAGAGTTTTACATTTCAACGAACAGCGGATTGATCCCACCCTCCGAAGGGCGCTTCCGACTCTTGATTCGGTGCAGACGTTGGTCACCAGGGGGCAGTGGAACATTATGAGGAGCGACGACGACTTTACAACGGTGCTGGGAGCTCTCCCTAACTTGGTTGAATGGCAAGGCTCGTACAGTAAACCAAAGTCCAAGAGCTACATCACCATGTCTGATTTTCTCCCTCAACTACCGCACAACGTCACCAACCTCAACCTCTGCCTCGAGAGCGATTACCGACGGGAGGGCGTAATGCCGGGCTTCTACTCCAAGGTGGTGCAGAAGACGCACATCTGCGTCAAGATGGCGGAAGCCTTGCCCTCGTTGGAGCATTTTGCGTATACTGGCCGTGTCTGCCATCATTTCTTCGAAGCAGCAATGAGGTCAACAGACCCACGTACGTCGAGGTTAAAGTCTATCGATTTGACCGTCAAGAACTGTTGCCGGCCTCTAGCCAATATCCACGAATCTGGGTCTGGAATCCAGGACATGAGTTTCATTGACGAGTTCGAAAAGCTGGTGGTTGCAGGGATCAAGGCTTTGGAGAAGTTCAAAGAGTTGACCTACTTGAGGATTCGCTTTGTTGATCTTGGTACGTCCCTTGCCCCCCGATTCGCATCATCTCTTACTAACCTAATTAGACTCGGTCTTACCACCGCTAAATCCCTACTTCTTGATGCGCAAAGGAGCCTGCTCAGGGGTCTGGAGCAACTCGATCCTCTCGGAGTTGGCGCGAGCGCGACCCGAAGCAGCGTTTACGGAATTGAGCGAGTCGTTCGGAAGTATCGTCTACAACAAGGACGGGCGGATGGTCATCACACCCGAGTATCCCCGGACACGCATCACGTCGCTGAAGTTGGCCAACTACCGTTCATTGGCGGCTGGGATCACTATTCAATGATTGACGATAAAATTTGGAAGCCGTCAGCCATGCCTCGGAGCACGAGGCAAACCTGACCTAATTTTGACTTTTGAGGCAGAAGTAAGTTGGTTACCGCGTTAGCCATAATGGAGACTTCGGAAGGCGTTTATGGATTTAGCTCGGATTTGTGGGCAAGGAAACGGTAACTAATGTCATACCCGGGAAATTGGGGGGAAACGAGAATCTGGGAGTTTCAGGATGCATGAATATATACTGGCGGAATACGGTCCAATGTGCTGAGGATCTGCCGCAATGGGTTTTGTTCCACAAAAGTAAGCAGGATGCTAGCGAAGGGGACTCGAGAGCGATAGATACCCTCAATTATTTCCGTAGCTTCAGAGGAAAAGGGTCAAGATTGTTTGGTTCAGCTTAATGCGGCCTGTGTGTGTATTGCAGGTGATTTAAGCATACGAACGGTTCTCGACCTTAGAAGGCTTCCCTAAAATCTATAGACAACAACACCTCTACTCAACATGCTGTTTCCTGGCTGGGTCCTTCGACCTAGACCCCTTTGCTCCATCACTGATGACAATACCCAATATCCAGCAGTTGACGAGGAAAAAGGCCAAAGAAGCAAGCCACAGACCAGGGAAGAATGTGCTTATACCCAAAAACTCCAAGTTGTATCCTTGCTGTAACCAAGCTGCCTGGCCTGCAACCCAAAGCACAAGGGCGGAGATGCCAAGTTTGGGACTCCGCAGCAGCGAGGAGTTGGGGAGGTAGAGCGGCAAGAAGACCATGTACCAGAGGAAGTACTATGACCTGGTCAGCAGGGGGACGAGATTAGAGAATAAACGGACGCATACTTGGGAGGTGCACACTTTGTTGAATGTGACAAAGGCAAAGGTTTGTGCCATCATGGATGTGGCAAGGTCATTTTTGGCTATCGCGAAGGGAATGAGAGCGCATGAGAGGATGAGCTGGGGGAGGAAGGCTAGAGACTCGATCCGGAGGGATGACGAGTTGGGGATGGCCGAGGTGAGATAGAGGAGGGTGTTGTAAGGGGAGAAGTTGTGGCGGTGGTCGATGCGAGTAACATGGTGGAAGTATGTGTGTACGAGAAATGGCTGGCCGTAGCTGGGGCAGGTGAGTATCGTTTATCATGAATGGTTCGGGGTCTTGGTGAGGACTTACATGGTGTACATGAGGATGTTGAGGCCCATGAAGGTCGCCAGGCTGACGACCGCTAGCTTCACCCTTTCAGGAGAGCAAAACCTCGTCACCGCTTCGACGGCAGAAGCTGGGCTTGTGACGGCTGCCTTCTTGCCCAGCCGCTCGTCGTCCATCCACCACACGATGGCCGGCGCGTAGATGAACGGATAGATCTTGAAATGCACACCCAATCCCAAGACGACAGCCGCCAGCGAAATCCTCCTCCTCTCCACGGCCCACAACAAACCCATGGTCAAGACGCCCAACAGCCCCTCGGAGCTCCCTCGCGTGCTAATCGTCGCAACCATGGGATTCCACAGCCACAGCGCGGCGAACCCGCCGGCCCTCGAGGCGCTCATCCCCCGCTGCTTCAGCAGCCCCAGGATCAGCCATCCCGCCAGCAAATCCGCCGCGGCGAAGACGATCTTGCCGAAGGAGAAGAAGTGGGTGGTGGGGAAGAGCAGCCATGCCAGGAGGGGCGTGTAGCGATACGTGTCCCGCGCGTAGGGGGAGTGGCCTGAGGCGACGAAGCGGGCGGCGTCGGTGAAGACGAGGTAGTCTATGTCTGTGTACTTGAGGGCCGAGTGGGCGTCTTGGTAAAGGCCGTAGAGAAGTAGGATAGCGCGGAGGAGAGTTGCGATGGTGAAGAGGGGGAGGGGGGTGAGTAGGGAAGTTAAGGAGGGCATTCTGGTGGTGGTGATGAGGACACTTGGCGATGGGATGGGATGGGATGGGATTGGTGGTGGGGTTATGAGGCTATTGCGTGGTTCTCCCTATTCATGGCTTCCAATGTCTTGCTTGCATTGGAATTCCCGTTTGCATCACCTCACCTTGACCTGAAATACTGGGTTGAGACTGTTTGATTCATCGCAGGTTGAGGCTCAATGAGCTCACTAACAATTTACCAGGATCAGCCCCACCTCCACCTTCCACCTTTCATCATTATCGTTGGGTCCATCTTTCAACCTCCCGTCTCAGCCATCAAACATTATTTTTACCCAACTTGCGAATAAGAAACAGGCAACTCCCCCGCTTTCGAAGGCTCAGCGAGATAACCATGGCTAGTGGCACTAAGAGAGACTACAATGGCAACTCGCGAGCCAAGACTGCTGGACAGTCCAACGCCCCGCCAGGCAGGTTCCACGATATGTTTTTGGGGTTTCGCGATGAGCTGGATGAGCATCATGATCGAAGGGAGAGAATCATAAAGGCATCTCGTGATGTTACTGCTCAGAGCAAGAAGATGTGAGTTTCTGCTCCTTGGCTGGCTTATGGATACGACTAATGTCACCCAGTATTTTTATATTACAAAGGTAGAAAGATTAGATTTTGCATCTCAAATCATCTAGGCTCTATGGCCTTGTATAGGATATTCTAACTTGCTGATCCCCCATCGCAGAGCCAAGGACCTCAACAAAGACTTCCCTCCCAATACTCAAAAGGATGTAGGTACCCGACTGGGCGAGATATCAACACTTCTCAACGGCATCGCTCCAGACCTGCAATCTATCAATCGCCATCGCTACAGCTACTCCCTACGCTGCCTGGAGGAGCTCATCGAAGCTCTATCTTTTGCGCATTACCTGCGCCATCAGACACTCATCACACCCGAAGCAGCCCAGGCTGCAGTGCCAGCCGACATCACCCTCCTTCCGCACGACTACATGTATGGTATTTTTGACTTGTTCGGCGAGATGATGCGGTTTGCGACCGTGACGACGGCGCAGACTGGGAAGTTGGTCGGCCGAGAGGGTCGGAACATCCTGAGCGATATCCAAGAGTTGGGATGTTCGTTTGAGATTCTACCTGACGTGCCGACGAAGGAGTATCGAGGTAAGATCGAAGCTATGAGGCAAAGCGTGAAGAAAGTGGAGAAGCTGGGGTATGGCCTTGTCGTGAGAGGAAGTGAACGACCTAAGGGGTGGGTTCCGGACATGAAGGATGAGGCCCCCGAGCCGGTGTCGCCGGTTTAAAGGTCCCAGTTCCCACACGAGGGGTCATGGAAGACGTCATTGCAAAGAATCTTTATTGTACAGAACTCCTGTTCGATTATTTCATCTAGGACGGTGGTCATGTTCAGAGGCATGGTCCCATTCACTTTGGCAGAGCTACACCAGTACTGGACCAAAGGCCGTGGGGGTGAAGGTAGAACATAATCACCGACCGACTCTGAACAATGTTTTATTGCCAGCTGCGGGAATCCTATAAATTTTGTGGTCAAACTGCATTCTTTAACTCCTTCATTATCAATCAAGCCCTTTCAAAGCCATCGTCTTCCAATCATGGCTTCTAACAAACTCAAAGGCCGACTGGTGCTGGACACCGCTCAAAAGCTCATTCATCTTCGGCCTAAACTCTATCGTGCTTTGTCCGGTATCAAGCGTCGAGCAAAAGAGGCACTCGGTCCGCTCCTCTATGCGAATAGGTTGGAGCAGGACGTTTATCGGTGGCTGATGTACACAGAGTATATGAGAGGTCAAGATGTTGCTCCTATCTATGACGCCATGGAGTACGATTGGTTTGAGGAGGAGAGTGAGCAAGAGATATATGAGCTCGATGCTACGGGTGGAAACTATGAAATACTGTACGCGTCGGTTGAGCTTCCTAGAGAGCAGGTCTCTCGAGCTGGGGAGACGATTTCCGAGCCCAGAGAGGGGAATAACGAAGGGCAAAAGCGAAAGCTTCAAGTCCGCTTCGTTGATAGCGTCAAAGAAGAGGGTGTTGCCGAGGGGGCTTCCCTCGCACCGATCTCCCCGTATGCCCACTTCGAACGCACAAATCGCGTTCTCCTCGTCGAGAGGATCCAAGAGCTGATGCGAGAAGTCTGCTGGAGCGCTGTGTTTCTAGACGACGTGCCCTGGGGCATACGCTATTTCGCCTCTTCTAAGTCTAGGAGCTTCTACAATTCTGTGCTGAAGGCTAGTCAAGAACGGGTGCATACCCCGTTGCGTTGGATGATCATGGCCGAGATGTATGAGTTGCTGTGCACGCTGGTTCTGAACCAAAAGGATGGATATTGGAGTCCTGGTACATTGGAGCACGCGGTCACCTTCATTGAGACCCATTTCGAACCCCTGGCAAACCCGCGATACAACACCTCCCAGCTTCGAAAATGCCTTCGAGGTATCGTTTCCACAGCTATCAACCTCCACGCCATCCTCCACGCTGACCCCGAGGCTACATACGAATTTCGCACTCCTTCGCCTAATGAAGGTTGCAACCGCATAGGGATCCTCAAGGACAATGTCCACGTCGTCGCTGTGCAAGGGGCAGACCATGAGGACGATAGCCGGGACGTGGTACAGAAGGTGATATTCGGCGCCCTCGTCAGAAAGACGCCTACTTCCGGGACTAGAAAGCGAAAGGTAGCTGAGACGAAACCCTGGGTGATGGCGTATAGGCAGGGAGTTGACGAGGGCATGCGGTGGGAGGAGGTGATGGCGCACAAGGCCAGAGGAAATATCCGAGACATATTTGAACGAATGGAGGACAGCGAGATTGAAGCTTGGGCAAAGGAGAGGGGATATACGGTCTAAGAGGGCCACGGCGTACAGAAGAACACGCAGGTCGACCGCGTCAAGCTCCTCAGCGAACCGGGCGACTTCCTGTTCGACTTCAACGGCGGCGCGGCGCCGGCATCGGCAGAGACGC
>JAMYIC010002098.1:0-14380 GCA_024112705.1 Microcera coccophila | reverse complement strand
CCCCCTGCAGCTCCTAACTCTCATAGGCCGACCATGTCTCCCCCAGCCGCCATCTCGCCCCCTTCCCGCGTCGCTGAGCTCGCCACCACCCCGGCCTCCAAGCTCGCGGTCCAGCCGGCGGGCCAGCAGACCCAGGCCACGACGGTCGAGGCGATGGAGGGCCAGTGGGACAGCTTCAAGTTTGCCCCCATCCGCGAGAGCCAGGTCTCGCGGGCCATGACCCGGCGCTACTTCCAGGACCTCGACACCTACGCCGAGTCGGACATTGTCATCGTCGGCGCCGGGTCCTGCGGCCTCAGCACCGCCTACGTCCTTGGCACCAAGCGTCCCGACCTCAAGATCGCCATCGTCGAGGCTTCGGTGTCGCCCGGCGGCGGCGCGTGGCTGGGCGGACAGCTCTTCTCGGCCATGGTGATGCGCAAGCCCGCCGACGCCTTCCTCCGCGAGATCGGCGTCCCCTACGAGGACGAGGGCGGCTACGTCGTCGTCAAGCACGCCGCGCTCTTCACGTCGACCATCATGTCCAAGGTGCTCCAGCTGCCCAACGTCAAGCTGTTCAACGCCACCTGCGTCGAGGACCTCATCACCCGCCCCGACGAGCAGGGCGTTCGCATCTCGGGCGTCGTGACCAACTGGACCCTGGTCGCCATGCACCACGACGACCAGTCCTGCATGGACCCCAACACCATTAACGCGCCCCTCGTCATCTCGACGACCGGCCACGACGGCCCCATGGGGGCCTTTTCCGTCAAGCGACTCGTCAGCATGCAGCGCATCGAGAAGCTGGGCGGGATGCGTGGTCTGGACATGAACACTGCCGAGGACGCCATCGTCAAGGGCACCCGGGAGATTGTCCCGGGTCTCATCGTCGGTGGGATGGAGCTTTCTGAGGTGGACGGCGCCAACCGGATGGGTGAGTGACTTGATTGTGTGCCCGTGCTTGGGCTGTGAGCTGACATTGCATAGGCCCTACCTTTGGTGCTATGGTTCTGAGCGGTGTCAAGGCTGCTGAAGAGGCTCTCAACGTTTTCGATCTTCGCAAGAAGCAGAACGCCGACTAGAGTGAAGGTTGAACCATGAAAGTGCGACAAGGAGAAGTCAGTATTATCGGGGAACTAGCCAACCTATAGTCATTCATTTAGCCCTTTTCACTCGCTTGATTGGAACCTGAATATACGAGATTGACATGCTGAGTATGAGTTTCGCTCAATACCTGATCTTGCCTTGGTGTCGCAGTCTCTTTGTCTAGAGCATCGTAGCTCTCTCTCCTTCCATGCCCTTTGTTGGGGTTCGACAGGCGGGATTGTACGCCTCGTATCGTTCTGCCCACGAGTCGATCCTCTAAACTAACGCCCAGAGAAGTCCAGATACAAAGAAATTCAACGACTCAAGTCTCAGAGATGAGATATCAGGCAGTATCATTAAACCAGGAGCGAGCGTCCAACTAGGCGGAACATGGGGACCAAAATAGCTTGCCATCTCGCCCAAAACCCCGGTAGAGAGAAAACCAGTAGACGATTCACCATCGTCACAAGACTCTTGTTCTCAACTTTCCATTACAAGTATCCCAACCCTTCCAATCAATCACTTCCGATTCTCGACCATCGCAAGCGCCATCAAACCGGTATCTCAGAGCATCCACACACCGAAAACCCAGCACAACCTAAACACACACCATCAGCCTCATCAATTCAACCAGACCTCGATCCCACCACCACACAATCCCAGTCCAAAACAAAACAAACAAAAAAAGACAATCACTCCCCCTCCCCCTTCCCCTCCCCCCCCGGCGGAAACTTCATCCCCCTCTTCCCATCATTCGGCGCCGCATCCATCCCCCACCCGCCGTACCCGTCCGCCGTCGCCACGCCCCCCAGCCCCGGGGCGTTGCCCACCGTCAACGTACCGGCGAGCTGGTTCTGGGCCACGCCGGGCTGCGTGGCCGCCCAGGCGCGGAGCTCGTCGCGCGACTTGCCCGTGTACTTCTGGATGTCTTCCTCGGCGATGGGCGGGCCGCGCTTCTTGTCCTGGTAGCGCCGGTAGATGGATTTGTCTTGACCTTTGTCTTCTGGGGAGGAGGAGGAGGAGGAGGAGTTGCCCATTTTGAGGTGTTGAATGGGGTTGGATGGGGTTGGAGGGGGCTTTGTGGGAGGGTTTTGCGGTTGTTTAGTTTACGTCTGGTGCAGTGGTTTGGTGTAGGGTAAGGCAATCAAGTTGTGTTACGTGAGGTTCACCAAGTCCAGTTCGTGAAAGAAAAGGTTCCATCCGAATTGCACGAGAAGCCCGGCGCCCAATTTATATCTTTAAACAATCATCTTACCATTGAACCCCTCCATTCCTCAAAGAAAGCCACCCATTGACCCATCACAGGTGACACCTCAAATGTCGTCACAAGCCCAACCAACCCTCCCCACCAACGGCCCAGCCTCTCTCCTCCACACCCAACCACATTTCTCCGACCGGTACGCCTTGTCTTCGACACAGCCTCACCAACATCAGCCCGTGGAGGTCGAGACATTCCAAAAAGATTCGCGAGCCCAATGATCCATGATCGAGTATCGGGTGATTTCCCATGCGGCGGACGGGGAATGCGGAACCCATTCCGCCCCAACATTCGTGTCATGGAGGGGCTGTGGGTGGTGTAGCATTGTACGCCCTGCTGGGCTGTCGTTCAAAGGCTGCGCCGCAGCATCTTGGGCGCTAGCCTCCAGAGTGCATTTGAGAGTGTTGCATTGCGAAAATGTCTCATGTCGACACTCCAAGAGTTGCATTGGGGCTGGATGATAAGTGTGACGACGAACGCCTCGCTCTCTGCTCGCAGATATGGGTCTCTTTAGGCGAATGGATGCATAGCCTCTTGTCTCACGTCCAGAATTCCACGGTCGTGATTCGATAAACAAGTTCACTACGCTCAGTTCTCATCTATGCAACGCTATACAAATGCGTGTGGTACACGAGTGTTCTATCCATCCCGTCCCGTCTGCTGCCCAAATTAAGCATGCGGTGCCATACCCAACGACTGATTACCTCCGTTGAAAGCGACAAACTGCGATTTGAAGAAGATATCACCATAGATACCCAAGCCACCCGCCTGTGTTGCCTGAAGTCCGCCAAAGCAAGCTATTATTCTTAGTTAGCTGGATGTCTCACACTGGACCAATGAGTAACGTTGCACTTACTGCCATCGCCGACTTCAGTGAACTTGATGTCTTCGCCCTTGATCGTGGCCATGTAGGCACCGCCGATGTCGACGTTGAGATCTGGAAGCTGAGAGTCGCATGGGAAGGTGACGCCGCCCGCCTTTTGGTTTAGGGCCGCTCCCTTGACTTGGCTGTAGTAGCCCTGCACAATAGCAGGGTCGGCAACCATGAGAGTGGTGCCGGTATCAGCGATCGCTTGACCACCAGTGGTGGCCTTCTGCACCTGGCCTCCGTCGACGGAAAACGACTCGCTGCTAAACTGCCAGAACCCATTCTTGGCGTTGATGGGAATCCAAGTCATGTCGCCTGTGAACTTGGAAGTATCAACCTTGCCAAATTCATAGGATCCCACGGCGTCGTGGCGAAGATCGGCTGTGAACACGGGCTCGTCGAGAGACTTCATGACGTTATCGAAGAAGGTCTTCTGCTTTTGAGGCTTCACAGTGTTGAGCTTGGAGAAAGCGAGACCCAAGAGACCATCGTTGTTCTGGTCCTTGACGAACTGCTCCGAAACATCCGTGGCCAGCTCAACCGCCTGGGCGTCGAATGAGGATCCGCCCAGATCGACGACATCGGTGCCCACGATGCCTGAAGCGCCAGAGCCGTCGCCGTAGCTGACGTTGAAGGTGGATCCCTTCAGCAACTTGAATGTCTTGCTGGACTGGGGATCGTAGGTCTGATGCCCCTGGGTGACGGCGGCATCGAGCTGGGTGTTGAAGACCCACAGATCAGAGGAACCAGTGTCGAAGTCGAGATTGACTTTCTGACCGCCAATGGTCACGGGCGCGAGATACTCGACATCGTTCTGCTCTGGGGTTGCTGCGACCTCGCCTTCCTCTCCTTGAGCGCCACCGGTGCTCCCGTTGTTGTTCCCGTTGTCTCCGTTGTTCCCGTTGTTACCGTTCTTCCCGTTCCCCTTCTTTTTGCCCGAGTTTTTGTTGGCTGCTCTCAAGATCAGAATCAATTCGCATACTGAAGATGGGAGAACCTTACAGTTGAAGGCATCCAGGAATGAGTCGCTGGTGTCGACCTGTCCGGCGCCCGACCTGTGTCTGCGGGCCAAGGCGGCAGTGTTGGCAGCCTTTTGAGCCTCAAGGACGTCGGCCAATCCTGGGGGGAGCGCCACACCGTATTTTTGATAGGCTTTCGCTAGGGCTCTAGGACCGTTGCGTCCCGTAAATTTGGCGTTTGGCGCCCGCTCGACCTTGAAGGATCGTTTTTGGAACTGAGACGGCGCTGCCGTGACGAGTGCCAACAAGCCGAGCAGCGTGAAAGAAAGCAACAGTCGTGTATACATGATTTTTTTTTTTTCTTCAAGAAGCGAAAGGACGCCCGTAAATGCGAATGAAATGATATACACTGAAGAGACCACACCAGGTGGATAAAGAAATCTAAGTGAAATGAAGGTTTGCAAAACGTCTCTCAGAGAACGTGCCAACGACTAAGAAAGAGAACGAAACAGAACGAGAAGGGATAGATGATACGAAAAAAAAAAAAGTCCGCAGCCAAGAAAGAGCGAAACCAAAGGTCAAATAGGCCCATGGTCCAGGAGTTGAGAGACACCATATCGGGCTTGCGCGGGCCATAGAGGCCATCCTAAGCGTTTGAGACGACATTCTCTAAAACAGGCTACGCCAGGCCATTGATGGATCTCAATGCCGCTGGGAGATCGGTCAAGCCGTTGAGCGCTGTCTGAAGTTTCCCCTGGGCCAATGCACCAGACGTGGAGTGTGGCATCTTGGTGGGGCCCATGAGATTGGCCGAGTCTGGTTGGGTCGGAGCGCTTCTGGGAGAAGGCGCTTACGGAACCGGAGACAAAGGTTCGAAACGACCTCTAATGTCTCTTTGTGTTAAAGGGAGCCGCTATCCGAATGGAAAAAGCCTCGTTCGGCAAGCTGATGGGAGGCCGCTAGAGAGATAGCGTTTTGCTTGTGAAATTTGGGTACGACGCTTTGGCGGATCTGACCGTGGTATTGTGTGTGTGGCGGCAACAATAACCATATTCTCCTGCTCGTGCTTCTGCGGGAGTCACTCGGCCGGGCACTTCGGCGGGAACAGGTGATTTTCGGCAGCGATATCTCTCTCTCCTGTCTATCCGAATCAGTCCAAGTAACCTCTGATTATACCGGCTTGGCGCCTGGGGCAATTTGCCGCCGGAGCCCGACGGCATCTTCTCTCTCTCTCTCGGTGATGACGAGGCTTCACACGAAGCCAGAGTTTGGTTGTGTTTCGTCACGGTGTTTCAACTGGTGAATCGCCTGCGGTGTTAAAGTCGAGGAGCGAAGCTAAGATGGAACGAGGTTTTATTTTGTCTTGACCGGAGATTTTTTTGTGCCATTTCGAAACTGACGCAGGGTCTCTCTCTCGCTCGTGAAAGGCAGATTGGGAACGTTGCGAGCAGGGTTCCCCAACTATGCTGAGAGGCTCATCCATCTCTGCGTAGACTTAGGATCGTCAATGCGAGAATAGTGTAGAATAATGCTAATGCGGGTTAACGGGCCTAGAGGGCGATGCCGCATGGAAGCGGACGGGTGCCGTAGTCGCGTGCTCGACGAGCAGCAGAGGGAGAGAGAGAGAGAGAGGCAGTGCTGGTGTAGTGTGTGTCTAGTGAGGAAATGCAAAACCAACGGCGGAGATTCCATCGGCACTACAGTGGGCGCTGGGCCTGTCCGGGACGGGTGAGGGAACGACAATTGGTCCGAGACCCGCGGGAAGGCCAGCGCACGTCCACCGACTCTTTCAGGGGTCTCCCTACGCTGAAACGGCTGTAGCCGCCAGCTGGACTCCCTGAAACCCGCCCCAGACGAACGGGCTCCTTGGCCCACCACCACAAACCGCGAGGTTCAACGACGACGCTCGACCCTTCTTGAGCCTCAAATCCTTGGCTTTCGAGACATCCTTTCGGATAGTTCAGAACCGCACACCACTTCATTCTTTCTGACTTGCACTACGAACTGGTCCTCGGGGAAAGACGATCCTGACTCTGCTACGGGAAACAAAAACCGTGTGTTGTTGTTGTCTACAGATACTCCTTCTTCCCGACCCGGGCCACCAACTCCTTCAGCATCTTGGCCGCCCACTCGTAATCCTCCATCTCCAGATACACCTGGGCACTAATTCGGACCCAGAACCTCCCGCCCTGGAGAAACAAGCTCAAAAACGTATTGTAGTCGGAGATCATGGTCGTCAAGATCCATTGAAACGCCTTCTGTGTCTCCTCCGCCGAGACGACAACATCCGTGTCCTTCGCACCCTCACCCGCCGCCCCCGTCCAGATCGGCAGCGCGACGTTCGCCATGGCGCACTTCCGCAGCGTGCCCGTCTTGTTCTCCAGGACCTCGGTGCCCAGGGCCTCGGCGACGTGATCGCTCCCCTTCTTGTTCAGGTCCCACTGGTACCGCAGCACCTCGTCCTCGCCCCCAAACGTCTCCGCCCGCCACTGGATCGCGTCCTTGACGCACAGGAACGGCGCGTTGTCCAGCGTGCCCACAAATTCAAAGTTGGTCACGTACGCGCTCTTCCCGCTCGGCGGCAGCGGGGAGATGCGAACCTTGGACTTGGGGACGTAGCCGTGGCTTGTGGAGAGCGTGGTGGGGAGGAGGTGCTGGTTGCGCTCCGGGCAGTAAAAGAGGGCGCAGCCGCGCGGAACGTGGAGCCATTTGTGACAGTTGGAGACGAAGAAGTCGGGGTCGGCGGCCGAGAGATCGAGTTGGACCATCCCGATGCCCTGGGCGCCGTCGACCATGCTCAGGACGTTGAGCTCGCGGCAGGCCTTTACCATGGCCTCCCACGGGAAGACAACGCCAGGGCGCGAAGACACGACGTCGAAGATGGCCACCCGAGCCCTCTTCCCCTCCGCCTCGATCTGCTTCACCGCCTCCTTAAACTTCCTGATGACATCTTCGTCTTCCTCCGGGTAGTTCAACTCAATCTCCCTCGAGTGCACCTGGCCAGGGTAATAATCCACCAGATAGTCTGCCACCTTCCCGCATGCCTCGTAAACCGTAGAGAAACTCAGAATGACATCCTTGCCGTCTTCGTTCCACACAATGTTGCGAAAGACGGTGTTGACGCCCGCCGTGGCATTGGGGACGAAGACGACGGTGCTCTCCGGCGCGTTGACGATCTTGGCCACGGCAGCGCGGGATTCGTCGAGCAGCTTGGGGTATGTGTAGCGGATGAAGACATCAGGACGAGCCTCGGAGGCGTCTTGATATTCATGAAACTTGCGCTGGATAGTCTTCGGGTAGCTGCCGAAGGAGCCTGGAGTTGATCAGTTCAACCAAATCTTAAGGTGTAAGGGTGAGAGGAGGCTAATAAGTCGAGACCCACCGTGGTTGAGATTCCTCCATTCCGGATCGAACGGGAATTCTTTGATCATCGCTTTTCCGAACACACCCTTCCTTTCCCTGATGGGAAGTTCTTGCTCGATGGAACCCATGATGTCTTTGATCTCGAGTTTAATCCAAGTCGTTTGGTGTCCTGTGTCCTGTGTCTTTGTCGAGTTCGAGAATGGGGTCGCCGAGCGCTATTTATACTGCTTCGAGCTCTCAGCACTCATGTCGGGTGAGAGAGAAGACTAAATTTTCCTATCTCGACTGGACCCCGCATTCGACCGGTCAACGACGCCCTTCGATATCGTTTCTGGTCACTTCGCGCGATGACTGCCTCGGAGGGCTTAGAAGGGGGGCCCGCCGGCAGTAGCCGCATCCTTTGTTAATTTTGGCAACTTTAGTGGAGTATTTTGGGCCATGGAACCGTTCCGTCGCTATACCTGAAGAGGCTGCTTAAAAGAGTCATGTTTACGGGGAAGTGTTATCGGCGAGGAGGAGTCACCGTGTTGGTATGGCACAACGCCCAAGATTGACTCAACTGGAACATAATATAGTTATCAATGGTTGAGCACCCATATCCCTGTAACGCCTCATGATCATCGCTAGTCTTCCCGTGGCCATCTCGTCACTTCATCAAGCCCAACCCCTTCTACGCTTGAGCTTGGGTATTCCATGTCCCACCCCAAGCCCTTAACCCTTCATACGCTTTCGTCGGTGGATTTGCTATAGCGACCCTGTGCAGACCAGCCAAAGCCACTGCGGCATCCTCCTCGTCTCTACTGCGCGGCCGTAGCACCCTGCCGCTTTCCCCTCCCCAGGGTTGTGGTGGGTAATTCCATTTCGGAGGTTGCTCCAAGCGATATACCATCGGGTCTTGAATGTGAAATGTATTTTTGAAATGATGAGGCGAACCGTGTCTCACGTTGTAAGAGATGGGAGCCAAAGGCCTTTCTGGTGGGGAACCTCCCGAGCCTTTTAGAGACGGTTCAATTGGCTTCAGCTTGGTGAAATCGAACAACTTTGGGCTGGGACTATGTGGTTTCAATGGCGGGAGCATTAACTCTTCCGTTGTGTCGTAGAGTTGGCCGAGAGAGGGTAGAGGTGTGCCGACATTGTCGCCATGGAAGATTTTCTTCTTTCGAAGCCGCGGTCTAGACTTTACGGAATGAAGAATTGAGCTGGGCTCCACGGGCAGCGGCACGCAGGATTCTGCCTTGACCTCTGTACGCCTTGGAGGCGTGAGGGGTTGTTCTGGCAAGCCATGCTTTCGAAGTGACCTTCCGTGGTTGGGGTTGAGCGTTGAAGATGTCTTCTTGGGTCGTTCTAGTGCCCCGGGTGCGGATTTCCGGGGCGGACGCTTGGTTCTAAGCTTGGTCGCCTTGACAGGGTCTTTTGGAGTGTCGACTTCGGGCTTGGCCGTTGCGAGCGTAGATGTTGAGGCTCGACGTTCTTTCGCTGGCGCCGATACTTCGGTAATCCTATGAAGTTGTTCCATTATCCTCAACGTCCAGTAGGCGCCTGTGGCCTTGGTATCTCGGAGCGCGACCGGATTCGCGGCAGGCGGCTTCTTCTTTTCTTCCCCGTTCTCGTCGGATGCACCACCCGGTTCCTTTTTCTTCTTTATCTTGGGAGGTTCAGGTGCTTGCCACATCTTTGGTATCTTGTCCTGCAAGTCTGAAACCCAAGCATCGCAGTCCCACTCGATCCAGTAGTCTATCACATCTCCCCATGAGCTCTCTGGCGGTTTCGTAAAGTTGACGAAGACAACCTTGCCTCCTTTGGCGTGAACAGCCTTGGCAAATTCCCTAACCATGACTTTGAGCCCGTGCACACGTAAGCTGGTGCCCAAGATGAGCAACATATCGGGGCAAAGGGCCAAGTCGTGCGTGACTATCGGGCTGATGAGGTGGGCGTTGGGATGTTCTTCGCCGTATAGCACAATATCCGGTCGTAGCTTTCCGACACCAAGAGCTCGTTTTCCCCTCTCTTCTCTCGCCGTCGTTGCACCTACACAATGAGGACACTCGGGTTGTTGGCCGCAGAGCGTCTCTTGCTCACGACGGTCATCGTCCCAGGAGCAAACTCGGCCGCACAGGAAGCATCTTAGTTGCTCCAACGACCCGTGAAGAAACACGCACTCGACACCGGAGCGGGGCAGTTCCCGTCGTGGATGCTTTGGAGGTCCTTTGGGCGTGTCTGACGAGGACTGGTTGGCTTCAGTAGTCGTGGGGGTCACGGTGCCGTCTGATTGACTCTGCTGGCTCTGTTGCGATGATTCGTCTGACGGCTGTTGAGCTTTTCCAAGCGACGGGGGATCCGTGGCAATATTTGAGGCTTCCTCAACCATTTTGCTCAGCTGGCTCATGTTTGCCGTGGACCTCCTCGAAAATCGTCCTCGGCTTCCGGGACCGTCCTTGAGAGATGTTGACAATCCAACCTTTTCCTCAATTTGGTCAATGTTCTGTGTGTAGCATCTCACCAGTTTCCCTCGATCTCTCAAGTGGCTGATGAAGCGATGTGAGCTGGTAGGCTCTACCTCTTTGATCCTTTGCCGCAGGGTAGTGGCGAATGTATAGAAAACAGACGTCCTTAGAGGGTCCGACCAGATAGATGCGTCGAACAAGTCTTTTCCTTTCATATTGGGCAACGCGTTCTTGCCAGAATTTGAGGTTTGTGAGGCACTGAAGGGATTGGTGGACGGAGGCGATTCGTCAACTTCCGATGGGGACGTGCTGTGGCTCGAAGTCTGGTCTGATTGTGAGGTCGCCTCAAAAGGATCGAACAGCACTGGCGGAGGAGAAGAGAGCGGCGAAGAGCTTGGGGGTTGTCCGAGCCCTGAGAGACGGGTGCGTGGGCGTTTCCTGTAGGGCGCGGGTGCGACGATGCGAGGCTCCGGCGGAGGGGAGGAGAGAGGCGATGTCGGCGGTTGAGCAACCATAATGCAACTGCGAGTACTGCGAGTTACTCTCCGAGTGATGACGGGTATGATTTTGGGAGCTGGTGTTTCGTCCACTGGCAGGACGACTATGGAATCCTCCAATTCATCGTTCGGAGCGTTAACGGTGACGTGACCTTGCACTTCAATCTCGTCTCTGACCTCTTCCCCGACCTCCCTCTTGCCACCGACTTCGATTTCTTCTCTGATGTCCTCCGACCCTGCGTTGTCTTCAAGAGTGCTTTCACACGAAAGTCTGCGTCGCTTTGTAGGTCGGCCTTCAACACCGGCCGCCTCGTTCTCGTGTCGCGCGTCTTGAACTACCGATTGAGCCTGTTGAGCGGCAGCGTCGAATTGGGCCTGGATAAGCGAGTACAATCCATTCTCAGAGCGAAAGTCCTGTCGGGGTTAATCCTCGTAACTGTGCGAGGCCTGAAACGGGGCCATGGAGCGGGAGTCTATAGAGCATACCGGAATGCCTGAATTTGTACTTATTCCAGCTCCTGTAACGACCACGACCTTACGCGCCTTGAAGAGCGAGTCGGCAATCTCTTGGAGAGTCTCCTGGGAGCTGGGCGCCACACGGGTCGTCGGCATCGTGAGCCTAGGCGGGGAGCACCTCAGCGCGTCGCGTGTTGAGCGGGCGAACGAGTCGTCCTCTCGATGGTGGGAAGCGATAGCAGACGAATGAAGCTACAAGTTTAAAGATGCGTTGAACAAACAAGCCGAGCCGTCATCGTGTGGTCGTGCAGAATGGTCGCGTATTCTTGAGCGAAGTCGGGTGAATTGAAGCTGCAGCTCAACGTCGGCGAATACTGAAAGTGGAGTGAGAGAGTACAGTCCACGCGAGAAGCGACCGAGGACGGCAGGTGGCGTTTGTACAGTGAAAAACAGACGCTAAAACGCAGAGACGGTTGGTGGTGGTGAGCCGTGTCGCGGGCGAGGTGTTGTCGCCAAGGTATTAGAGCGGCGACTCGAGGTTGAAAGTGAGGAGTTGGTCGAGGCGGCGTCGGTGAAGGCGTCAACGCGATAGGTTAAATGGATCGGGATCCAGCCTCCCAATGTTGATTGTCGCGGTTCGAGGTCTAGGCGTCTCCACTTTCCGTTCCAGGGCCGTTTTTAGTGCGGCAACAGGCTGTGACCGCTATCGATAAGCTCGTAGGGGTTTGATGGAGGTTCTGAAGATCTGCGTCGGATCTCGAAAAGCCCTCAAAGCCCTCAAGGCCCTCGATCATGTGCGTTGTTGAGAGACGAACTATGGGGAACGGGTAATCATATCCTCATCTAGCGAGGGCGTTGACAGTTCCCAGATATATTGAGGCAGCGAGCATGTAATGACGGCGTCATCCTGCCGGTTGACTGAGACGGTGTTTCATGAAAATGGACGCCAGCGAAACACGCCCTGCCACTTGGCACGCAGTTCTTGAAGCCTGTCTTGGGATCTATTCGTAGTTTCATTGGCATCTAATATGTCACAGATTGTACTTTGATGAGGTCTATCCGCCCTCGACGCTCCACGCCTTACGCCTCAACCAGAACATCCATGAGCTTCTGGAAGTCATTGGGAACACCCAGCCCCGTGATTGCATCAAACCCAAACGCCGCCGGCCACCCCCCTGGGGCCTTTGCATTTCGAAAGGGACATGCCAAACTTTGGCCACCCGTGATATCCTGCAACGCGCCTCGAACCTCCTGCGTATACAGCAGCTCGTTGATCCAGCCCAGAACTGGCTTCCCTCTGCGGACCCGTGCATCATTGATCAGCGCAATCATGGCCGCAACGACGGGAGTGCTTGCGCTCGTTCCCTGGAGGAATCTCGGCTTTCCTCCGTACGTGACTGAGAAACTGGTGCCGATGGCGGAGATGTCGGGCAAAGCTCGCATGCTTGCATTGTAGTACCCTCTCAGGTAACTGCCTAAGGCTACGGTATAGCGGCTGACAGCTGCATTTTGCCATTTCTCCCGAGGGAAGTATTGAGAGAACCCTCCTCCACTGAAGCCTGCTCCTTTTGGAGGATCATAAGCGCCGGTCACGGCGCCGATGGCCGTTACCCATGGACAAGAAGCGGGAAACACCGCCATTGTAACATCTTTATTTGATCCGTCATTCGCACGACAGCTTGAGTTGTGAGCGCCTGCAGAACCCCCGTCTCCGGAACCAGCCAGGATGGTCGTCCCGCGGGCGGTGAGGAGGCCGAGCATCGAGCAAACGCGCTCAGCGTAGGGTCGTGGAACGGAGAGTTCATCGTCGGCGTAAGAGATGGACAGAACATGGGGAATCTCGTCGTCTGGTTTGTCCAAGAGATACTCCAATAGCTTGAGATATGGCTCGTTGTCAGCATCCTTTTCTGGAACAGCATCGCCTGTGTCGTTCAACTTTGTTCCTCTTCCACCTGTCGAATAAAACGAGATTTGCGTAGGATAGCCCAGAGCCATACCATATTCGACATCTAACGCAGCCTCACTACCAGAGCGAGCGAGATCCTGCAAATTTTTGCCGCCGTTGATGAGTTCGACCGAAATATTGTAGCCAGTCGCGGAGATATTCTTCGCATGGCTGTTCAACCATCGGTCGACATCATTAAAGTTGACATATTGGTCAAGGAAGCCGGCAATACCGAAGCGAATCGGGGATGTTCCGTTAGGTGTCATGTAGTTCCAGTTGTAGAGTTTGCGAATACATTCTGGAGTCGTAGCCTCAGCACAGGGAGTGTCCCTCTTTCGAAGTGTCCTCGGCGAGTACGTCAGTGCCGATGAGGGCGGCTTCTTCTGTGTTGGCATGAAGTTGGCAACGGGATGGACGAAACTGATGGCATCATAGACAGACTCTGGTACGGAATATTCCTTCGCTCGTAGGACAGGCTTGTCGCCCTGGAAAGAGTATAAATCGATTTTCGTGTTGAGAAGCTTTTCCGCCGTTCCAACATTGGTCGTGACATGAATCCAATCCTTTTCTTGGCTAGCCTTGCCCGCCAAACCGTTAGAGTTTAACCATTCGAGGATGGCATCAACGTCATTCTGATCCGGAACGCGAAGTGAGCGAGCTTCTTCCTGTGATAGGTGACGAATTGACCCCCTCCTAGAGAAGTATTGCTGAGACCCAACTCTTGTCTTGAGGGTCCCGATGTCTGGCTGCCTGAGCGCTATGGTGAGACGTAGAGGACGGGTAGTCCCTGGGGATTTGTCGAGTTTTTCCCATCCAGCTGGAAGGGTAGGAGTACTTTCGACCACGACACCGCCGGCGGCGTCCAATCCTGCCGCCAAAGCCAGAGCCGTCCACAGGATCCTTGGGCGCATGGTTTGAGAAGTAGAAGTGTTTGACGTCTCTAGAAACACGGGGAGCACATTGAAACTGTGGAAAACCACCCCCGTAACAGCCGTTTCGTACTTGGTGGTAGGTAGGACAAGGCTACCAACCAACGCTTAGACTGGCCCTTGCAGTGAAATGTCTGGCTGTCGTTGATGAGGAAATCAGACGGTCTATCAAGTTGGCGCAAGGACAGTCGCTCCGTTCGAGACGTTGTTTCCCAGAAAATCGTCAAAGGCTTTGTTTTAGGGGACATGCCTACCTTGGACGGTCCGTCAATAAACATCATGACGATCATCACATGATTTTCACGAATCCTCTGGCTGGCACGGTCAACAAATGTTTCAAAAGTGCCCTTCTCCACCAAAGATGATGAGGGCCAAGCAGGATCTGCATTGATCCACGATATTGGATCCGCTCCTTGTTGGCAGATTAAGATTGGCTGGTTGGCTGGCAGTCAATGTTTCAGCATCAATAGGGGGATGCGCATCGCAATGTCGTATACGGGCGAAAACAAACTTGAGTAGCCGACAATGCGGTTTGCAAAAGGCCCCTGTTTCAGCGTCGTATTCCCATCGTCGAGGGATTGCCTACAGCCCACAGG
>JAMYIC010002096.1:0-12935 GCA_024112705.1 Microcera coccophila | reverse complement strand
TTTTTTTTGAATAGGACTTTTCTGCTTTGGGGGGGGGGGGGGTTGACATGCCTTATGAGCACTGGAACCAATGGCCGTATTAGTAACGGTTGACAATATCCTGGCTTATTCACGATTAGACATAAGTGCCAGTTATTGCACTTCGCATCGTTGGAATACCAATGAATCAAAGCTTGTGGGGGTCTTGAGAATTATGACTATGCGCATGCCAATTCCCAAAGTATCTTAACAAATATGTGTCCAGTATCTACTGATGCTGATCTTGGCCCGGCCATTGCGAAATTGGAATTGCTTCACCAGTAACGGCGGCGCCTTTCTCGAGCTTTCCATAGGAGCAGCCCCCACCCCAGCACGTTCATCCGATGAGCTACGGGTCCCCGCAGCAATCCGCCGTAATCCAGCCCAGGGAAGGCCAAGAAACCCTGCCTGGGCGCCCAAGCACCGCACCTAAGCACCGAAGGTAGCGGGCCAGGTGGTACTGTAGCCAAGAGCTTTGGGTCCTCTGCAGCGCCTGGGTAGCACCTCAGTCTCCCGAGCCCGTAATTTCTACGTGTCCTTAACAGCGTCAGAGGCAAAGCTCTCCACCTCTAAAGGCGCCGTTCCTCCATCAATCTTCCTCGTAAACCTTTCTCTTGGATTTTATCTCCTCGAGCTCCAGGAGTCATCATCGAGATCTCTTCATTGACGCGTTGTCCTTCTTCTCTTTCTCCCTCCGAACCCATTTGCGCCGTGCGCCTGGTTCGTCGTGAGTGAGATCATTCATCCGTCGGAGCTTCGTCAAATACCTGCGCCATGAAGCTCAACG
This sequence comes from Microcera coccophila, assembly GCA_024112705.1. Lineage (NCBI taxonomy): Eukaryota > Fungi > Ascomycota > Sordariomycetes > Hypocreales > Nectriaceae > Microcera > Microcera coccophila. The sequence goes on along the minus strand of JAMYIC010002096.1, from coordinate 12,130 downwards.
CTGTTGCGGCTGCCATGTCGGCGGCCTTGCTTGCCGGCAACGTTCATGCCGACGATGTTGTCGCCGAAGAAGCTTCCCCCGCCGTTCCCGAGCTTGCGACCTTCACCGTATGTTGATGTTCCGATACCTGTTCATCCCTTTGGCGCGCTAGAAGAGCTCCTTTGCCGTCGCGTCCATGGTCCATTGATTAACATTTTATATACAGCCCACCACCCTAAAGGCAGACTTCCTCGAGCAGTTCACCGACGACTGGGAGAAGCGATGGAAGCCTTCTCACGCGAAGAAGGATACGTCTGGATCCGACAAGGAGGAGGAGGAATGGGCATATGTCGGCGAGTGGGCCGTCGAGGAGCCCACCATCTTCAAGGGAATGAAGGGCGATAAGGGTCTTGTTCTCAAGAACCCTGCTGCTCATCATGCTATTTCAGCCAAGTTCCCCAAGAAGATCGATAACAAGGGCAAGACCCTCGTTGTCCAGTATGAGGTCAAGCTTCAGAGTAAGCTCCCGTCCAGATGACAATCGTCCGTCCGGTGCGAGGAATAACTAACAGCGACTCTCCAGATGGCCTCGAGTGTGGTGGTGCCTACATGAAGCTCCTTCGGGATAACAAGGCCCTTCACCAGGACGAGTTCTCCAACACCACTCCCTACGTTATCATGTTCGGTCCCGACAAGTGTGGTCACACCAACAAAGTCCACTTCATCTTCAACCACAAGAATCCCAAGACCGGCGAGTACGAGGAGAAGCACCTCGCCTCTCCCCCGACCGCCAAGATCATCAAGACTACCGAGCTTTATACTCTGATCGTCCACCCTAACAACACCTATGTTATGAAGATCAACGACGAGGAGATCAAGTCTGGAAGCCTTCTCGAAGACTTCAAGCCTGATGTCAATCCCCCGGCCGAGATCGATGATGTCAACGACAGCAAGCCCGACACCTGGGTTGACGAAGCTCGCATTGCCGACCCCGAGGCCAAGAAGCCTGAGGACTGGGACGAGGAGGCTCCTTTCGAGATCGTCGATGAAGAGGCTACTAAGCCTGAGGACTGGCTCGAAACGGAGCCTCTCACCGTCCCTGACCCTGAGGCTGAGAAGCCTGAGGACTGGGACGACGAGGAGGATGGCGACTGGATTCCCCCCACCGTCCCCAACCCCAGGTGTGGCGATGTCTCTGGCTGTGGCCCCTGGACCAAGCCCATGAAGCGAAACCCCGAGTACAAGGGCAAGTGGTCCGCCCCCTTCATTGACAACCCGGAGTACAAGGGAGTCTGGGCTCCTCGCAAGATCAAGAACCCCGACTTCTTCGAGGACAAGACCCCTGCCAACTTTGAGCCCATGGGAGCCGTAAGTTGAATCTCGCGCCGAGAATTCATCGGCAACAAGATGGCTAACGAATCACAGATTGGTTTCGAGATCTGGACCATGCAGAGCGATATTCTCTTCGACAATATCTACATCGGCCATTCCGTCGAGGATGCTGCTAAGCTCGCCAAGGAATCTTTCAAGCTCAAGTACCCCGTCGAGCAGGCTCTCTACGAGGCTGAGAAGCCCAAGGACACTCCCAAAGAGCCCAAGTCTCCTTCTGACCTGAACTTCCTCGAGGACCCCGTTCACTACATCAAGGAGAAGGTCGATCTCTTCCTTACCATTGCCCAAAAGGACCCCATTGAGGCAGTCAAGTTTGTCCCCGAGGTCGTTGCCGGTTTCGCCACTCTTCTCGTCTCCGTGGTCGCCATTGTCGCTCTTCTCCTTGGTCTCGGCAGCCCACCTGCCGAAGTCAAGAAGGCCGCCGCCGACGCCAAGGATAAGGCGAAGGAGATCAAGGACAAGGCTGTCGAGGCCGTCGCTACCGGAGCCGAGAAGGCCAAGGGCGAGGCCAACAAGCGAGTCACCCGTAGCCAGCAGTCGTAAACAGATTGGCTAAGAGGAGAGGAGGGGATGATGGGAGGGTGAAGAGAGCATTGTGTTCAAGGAGAAAATTAGTTACGACCAAGGAATACCAATTTTTGAGGGTAGCTCTCGAAATTGAAGGGCAAACCACAACATGAAAGTTTTCGCAGCTGCCTGTTGCTGCTTATCATGCTTGTTATCGCGTTGATAGCCATTTTGTTGATGGAGATAGCAAAAGAGCCAGGCGTTCTGTTTCAATCTTCGCGAGATCGTCCGTCGTACCATACAAAGTCAGCGTGTGTGAGCTATCGAGAAGCCAGCTATCTATTCGCCAGGAGTGACCAATCCAATAGTCGGATTGTGCGAGTGCTGCGTGAAATTCCCGGTAAGTAAGGTCAGATGAGAGCAGTGTCCTCACATTACCTGACTTATACAGTATCATGGAATGAGAACTAGTGTTAGCGTCGCACATTTCTCCCTCCGCCCGTTCGGGGCGTTCCAGATTTCGGTGCAGCTCGGCATTGGCCGCGGCTTCGACGGCAATGAGCGGCATCGGCTTAAAAGAGAAGCTCAAATGAGAGCCTCAGGTGTTACTCTCGTTGACCTTCAGCGACTTTCAGTGGCTTCCAGCGGGCCCCTAGCGGCTCTCAGTGGGTTTGGAGGCCGTGACAGGGGGCCCGGAGCTACCCCACGCTCATCCACGATACCAGCCCGGCGCCCCAACGGCAATGCCTCCGCGACCTCTCCGCGGCCGGCTTAGTGATGATACAAATACAAATAGCCTGGCCGCTTTTTACACCTCTCTTACCCGAGAGTGTGTGTGGCAGACGGTGCTATTTTCCGGTGCATCTCATTCCAGGGACATTCCTCCCCCATTGACGTCGCAATTGGCTTCCTCCTCCTCTTGCGCATCGCCCCCCTCCCTGCGGTTGCCTCGTCTTCAGATCACTACCTAGCCTCTCGGGGTAGACCAACCTCGCCTCTCTCATCATGCGTCGATTCATCGCCCGGACCACGTCCCTCGGCGCTGGTCGCTCCCCGGCTTCCTCTCTCGCCGTCTCCCGTTCCTCTATCCTCGCCTCTTCAGCCCGGATCACCTCTCAGGGTTCCTCCTTCAGCCCCGCCAAAAGGATACATGCTACTGCTGGGCAATTGAAACCGGCCGTTGGTCTGGCCTCGTCGGCGACTGACTACCACTTCACTCACGAGAAGATTGAGGCCGTCAAGGACACGCCCTACTTCGTCAACAACCAGTTTGTTACCTCGAAAACCGACAAGTACATCGACCTCTATGACCCGGCGACGAACAACCTCGTTACCCGCGTGCCGCAGAACACGGACAAGGAGATGAAGGATGCTGTTGCCAGCGCGGAGAAGGCCTTCAAGTCATGGAGCAACACCACCGTCTTGCATCGCCAACAAGTCATGTTCAAGTTTGTGAGCCTGATCCGCGAGAACTGGGACCGGTTGGCGGCCAGCATTACCCTAGAGCAGGGCAAGACGTTTGCCGATGCGAAGGGAGATGTCTTGCGTGGTCTTCAGGTTGCTGAAGCTGCCGTTGGTGCTCCCGAGCTGCTCAAGGGTGAGGTCCTCGAGGTTGCCAAGGACATGGAGACAAGGACATACCGCGAGCCGTTGGGTGTTGTGGCTGCCATCTGCCCCTTCAGTAAGTTCTCAAAATTCAACCGTAAGTGATCCCTTCGTTAACTTGGCGCCAGACTTCCCTGCCATGATTCCTCTCTGGTGCATCCCTATCTCTACCATTACCGGCAACACCCTTATCCTCAAGCCCTCTGAGCGTGACCCTGGTGCCGCCATGATCCTTGCTGAGCTCGTCCAGAAGGCCGGTTTCCCCGAGGGTGTTGTGAACATCATTCACGGTGCCCACAAGACTGTTGACTTTATCCTTGACGAGCCCGCCATCAAGGCTATTAGTTTCGTCGGTGGCAATAAGGCTGGCGAGTACATCTTCAACCGCGGTTCCGCCAACGGCAAGCGAGTCCAGGCGAACTTGGGCGCCAAGAACCATGCTGCCGTCCTCCCTGATGCCAACAAGAACCACTTCATCAACAGCGTTGTCGGCGCTGCTTTCGGTGCTGCCGGTCAGCGATGTATGGCTCTGAGCACCTTGGTCATGGTCGGTGAGACTAAAGAGTGGCTTAGCGAGGTCGCTGAGGCGGCTAAGGGACTAAAGGTTAACGGTGGGTTTGAGGAGGGTGCTGATCTCGGTCCCGTTATTTCTCCTCACAGCAAAGAGCGCATCGAGAGGTTGATCGCTACTGCTGAGAAGGAGGGCGCTACCATTCTACTCGACGGTCGAGGCTTTAAGCCTGAAAAGTACCCCAATGGTAACTGGGTCGGCCCGACCATTATATCTAACGTTACCCCTGATATGACCTGTTACAAGGAGGAGATTTTCGGTCCTGTACTTGTCTGTCTCAACGCCGACACCATCGACGATGCGATCGAGTTAATCAATAAGAACGAGTACGGCAATGGCACCGCCATCTTCACCCGATCTGGTGCCACCGCCGAGACCTTCCGTAAGAACATCGAGGCCGGCCAGGTCGGCATCAACGTGCCAATCCCCGTCCCACTACCCATGTTCTCCTTCACCGGCAACAAGAAGAGTATAGCTGGTGGCGGTGCCAGCACCTTCTACGGAAGGCCCGGCATCAACTTCTATACCCAACTCAAGACTGTCACTGCGTTCTGGGCGAGTGCTGACGCCGTAGCCAAGAAGGCTTCCGTGCATATGCCTACTCTGCAATAAGTAAAATGCGGTTCAAGTGGGGCGAGGAACCAGAATGGGGGGGGAACGACATGATGCCCAGTAAGGTGACTACGTGGAGAAAACGAAAGATCCATGTGTAGCCGTCTTAATAGTTAGTTAGCTCGTTCGTCAATGCCAGGCTGAGAGCTATATTCTATGCGTTTTTGTCGCTATCCACATGATAGGAGGCCCAAGATTGAAGTATTGCCATGGTTCGTAGAGTCAAATCACGAATTCCCTCCTCAGATGATAAGGTGTCTGAATCCAAAAAAAAACAAGAATTTAACAGACCGAGCTACATCGCTCGCCTTGTGCCTCGTCTCTTGCTGACTGAGGGGCGAAGAGTCGACGTAGCCTAACATTTTTTCCAAGATGAACGCGACAATTGCATAGTTATCAAGTCAATTTGAAGTCTCAAACGTTTATCAATGCCAAAAGACTCCTCAGGTCCAGCCAACGGCTCTGAATGCGATTTCCACTATAGAGGCGTTGACGCACCATAAAACGGAGACTGCGTGGAGATAGAGAGGAGTTAGAATAATGAGGTTGTCACGGGGCGGAGCCAAGGATGACCAAATTAATGGCATCACACACAGAAATTGGCTTAAATGACATGAGCCGTTTCAGCTAGCTCATATATCGGTTCGTAGTCTACCCTCTTTGCTTGACAGTGTAACATTACCATCCTTCGTGACTCGTCTCTCATTCCGACCCTTCTCTTCTGTATGGAGTGGCGATTGACCACCCCTGTCCTAAAGCTTGGCCAAGGAACATCCCAAGCCACATAAAACGGTCCGTATCAAAACTCCGTGCTCCTGGAAATGCAAACTCGACGATGTCGCCATCGAGGGGTCCCTCCCCTTCAGCGGTGTAGATGATCCTTGAACGGCGTTCTGGCTGGCCATCTAAAAAGAAAAGGCATTATCTATATGCTGCCGTTGCGTACCCTATGACGGGACCTGCATGAATCCCTCATAATACTCATCGAGCCATTTAGCGGCCTCCACGCCAGACTCATCGACGCTTGAGTCCCATCGACCTATCGAACCGACATAACCGTCGGGACGGACGTTGATGATGGCTACCTCACCTGGTCCAAGACTACCAAGCCACTTGTTGGTGCATAGTGTGCCTCGAGTGTCCTGGTCCGGAATGTCGTCGAGATAGAATGTCCAGCGGCTGTCCTGTAATAGGGCGGGTAAGTCAGAAACCTCGATCTCTGCCTTGGGCATTGTAGCTAGGTTCTTGTCAGCACACGAGGTTCCATCAGAAGAGAGCCGGGTGGACGTACTGATGAGCGCAAACGTGAAGAGGTGGCTGACTGCAGTGTATCTCTCTGGTCGAAGATAGATGTCCTCGGGGGCTGGTGACCTCGGCTGGGTAGCGTACGACGCACTTGCAGCAGCGGACAACTGGCTGATGAAAGAGTTGGTGCCAGCAATGGCTTGACAGAAGGTCTGGAGGAAGGGGCCCGACTGCTGAACGTCCCACATTAGGAGGTAGATGCGGAACTGACCCAGCATGGGGATATCAAGTTGAATGTCGACTGGGTTTGAGTCGATGTAGCGAGTGACCTTGGCGGGAGGCAAAAGGCAACCGGGCTTCGCGTCTCCCATAACATACGGAACACTGTCGGAACCAGATCGATTGATGACGCTCTCGGCATACTCGGCGCCAATGCCCGAAATGAAACGAACATTCGTCCTAAAGTTCTCGGCCAAGGCAATGGCATCGCCGCCGGCAATCTGATTCGCATGCTCATAATCAAAGTTAACCAGATCCAGAGCGATTTTTCGTCGTTCTTCCTCATAACTCTCCAATAAGACAGGCTTGGCCAGTCCACGGGTCGAGAGGTTGAGCTTCCATGCCAAGTTCCAAGAATCATGCATCGAGGTGTTCATGCCCTGAGCCGACTTGGGAGAATGTGTATGACTGGCATCACCAGCCAGGAATGCCCTAAGGTGACTGTCGCAGAAGCGACTGGCCACCCTCTGGCCAACTTGGTATCGACCGAACCATTCGACATATTTCCAATCCAACTCGAAGGGTGCCATAATCTGCTTCGCCCGCTTCATGACAAATTCTTGTCCCAACTCCCGACGGTCGGCCTTTGCGCTTGACTTCAGCTCGATGTAGAATCTAGTCATGTTCCTCTCTCGCGGAATGATCAAGATGGACCCATGTTCTTGGGAATAAACCAGAGTCTTGGACCAGATATCAGGAAAATCGGTGATCAGTTCGCCATCAAGGACACCCCAGATGGCAGCTTGGGACATTCCAATGGCTTTAGCATCCGGGATGCTCCTTCGAACCTTGGAGTGCGCACCATCGCCTATGTCGCCTGTTAGACACCAAAGTTCTAATGGGTATTCGCGAGGGGGGAAGACTTACACCCTATCAGAAACTGGGCCAAGATCGATCGCTTATCCTGAGTAACGTTGGTGCGGCAGTTGATCTGTAAAGGGCCAACCTTGTTGTCGGGGACATTGTACGATTCGAAGGCCATATTTCTACGGACCTCCTTACCGCGCTTCTTCATGTCCTCAATGAAGAGGCCCTCCACCATGCCCTGGTGGACGAGAAGAATGTAGGGATCAAGTACGTCGATAATGGGCGGATAATGGACTTCACGGCCGAGCCGATGCAGCGGTTCCTGAGCCGTACTACGCCAGAAGGAGATGTCGAACACTCTTACACCTCGTTGTAGCAGCGGGTCGGCGAGTCGCATCTGTCGGAACGTCTCGATCGTCTTGGGCTGCAGGCCATCGGCTCTGGAACAGGTTGTTAATAACGGTGTGCTTTGACAAAACACAGTCGGGTTCTCGGGCGAGCATTACCTTCCCACAGGCGTTTGGTCCGCTCTATCATCAATGACCTCGACATTAACGCCGAACCTAGTGAGGTTGGCAGCCAACATGAGGCCTGCCGGACCGGCGCCGACAACGCAGACCTGACATTCCAGAGGAGGTTCGGGCAGGTTTCGGAGAAGGGTGAGGGCGTCTGCCATGTTGTCAGGCGAAGCCATGCGCTCACGGTCAAAGCACTCTGTCATTGCGGCGTCGGAATTCATGACACCAGGCGCCATAATGAGAGAAGAGTCACAACACTCGACAAGACAAGAGGAGTTGAGGAGGGTAAATTCGAGTTCTAGATCGAGATCACGAGATCATGGACGACCTTAGATCCAGAAAGGATAGATAGGCCGTCCTCGTGCTGGCGTTGGCGAGCGGCGAGCAGTGGAAGACTGCGACTGGAGGGAGGACGGACGAGAGTGGAAGAGGGTGTAGGTAGTAGCAGGAATAGTATACCTGGTGAGACGGTTCTCTCAGCGCCCAGAATGGCTCGTCCAAGAGCCCACACGCAGTCCACAGTCCGTACCACGCAAGGTCAGATAGTGAGTGACAAGTGCCGTATCAGCCGGGGATTTGCCCAAGCTCCCGCCCTGTGGCTGGAGGACCGTACAGATCCTGACAACCAGGGTTCCGTCCGGGCTGGCGGGTCAAAGGATTTTGGGAAAATCGATCGATATGGAGGAGGGCGTAGGCAATGACGGGGAGTGAGTGGGCGCGGTGGGGTTTTCTGGTCTGGATTTGGGTTGACCTTGGGGGTTTGCGAGGATGGGTATGCGAGCTGAGGTTGCGAGATGGGAAATGCCGTCGACGGGATGGGCCCCAGACCACGGCGATGTCTACCAAGGCACCCCGATGGCAAAAATCTGGCAGGAAAAAGAAAAGAAAGTAATTTGATCAGGAGCAACCAGGTCAGGGGTTGATGAAGCTATCCAGAGGCTAGGCATAGGTAGATGGGAGCATTCTTGTATCCCAAGATGGATGAATCGGCGGACGGAGGGACATGGAATATACGTTGCAACTGTGCAGGAATCAACCAACCCAGCAACGGGCTCTCGGAGTCCCGGGGGGCTCAGGCGAAGATCCAGTGATCCAGTGATGGCCCAGGGGCGCGTTGACTGGCCCTTGACTGGGTCTTGGCTGGCCCTCTGGGACTTCATGGGGCCAAGAAGAGAGGGAAATGGCATGATATGGTGGTGGTGAGGCGGAGGCGATTGTCGGGGACAAGCGCCTGCAGGCGTGATGAGGAGACGAAAATGGGCTGATTTCGCGGGAGAATTTGTCTGGCCTTCTGCACGTTCCTGCGGCATCCTGCCACCCACGGCCACCCATGGCCACCTGCTCCCAGCGGGCTGCCAGTGAGCTCCCACTCACTTCCCTCGCTAATTCCTTAGCTTACATAGCTCCAACCTCCCCTGCAACGCCCTGCAGCAGGTTCCGCTACGCTACAGGGGTCTTCCATTGGCTGCGCTGCCCTCTATGCCTGTCCCCATCCAATCGCCGCCTGAATCCTTTCAAACCCGTCATCTCCCATGAGCTGAGACAAGCATCGTCCAGAGACGTCCTCTGTCTCTAAGAAAAGCCAATCGCAACGTCCATCTACAGCCCATCATCCACAGTCTGTCCAGCACCCGCGGGAACCACGATGCATCACCAGTCCGATACGGCAAGTGGATTGCGTTCTCGTCTGGCCCATGCAAGTCTTGAAGCTTCCAAGTCCGCGGGACGGGTCAATGAATTGGCGGAGCCTACAACTCTCCGAGTCTTTATCTCTTGGTGAGCATGTACACCTCGTCGTGGATCCCTCCAACCCACTTTCAGCTGCTAGGGGTGCTCCCCGGTACCCCGTCTCCGTCTTCGAGCGTCGTGAGGACCCAGTTGTTGCCCTACAGCCCTGACGGGCGCCTCGATCTGTTCGGACCGCGAGGCGAAGAAGTCATGGGCAAGGTCCTTGACCTCTAGCATTGCATGGGAACATGCGGCGGATGGTGATCAACTCATAATGATCCGGCCTATTGGAGTTTTTCCTACGCACTCCTGCCTGCGCAACAGTGAATGGGATGTATGGTCTGTTGATCCCAGCTGCCCATCATGTCGGTCAGGCTCCGGACCGCCCAGACTTTAGGACAACACCCCATCAGGCGTACGCCATCTTACACAACATAAGCTCGATGCCGGGACATGGCGATGACAAATTGTGATACTCCAACGGGTAGAGATGGTCGCCCTTAGATTGGCCATTCCCTTGCAACACACGCAACCCGCCCAATTACACAAGACCAAGCCTTTTCCTTACACCGACGAGATGCTTCCAGCCCTCGCTCTTCTAGCGCGGGCCCACTGATGCCGGATACCGTCTGATAGTCCCAGGCATGTCATTGTTCAAGCTCCTATCGTCCTGTCATCCTGCCATGTACGGCAGCGGCGCAAGCTCCGTTCACGCATCCGAAGTTCGTGAAGTCCCTAGTTCATCACGACAAGGCTTCGCCTTTGACCAGGCCCTACAGCGAACCCCGCGCCGGGGTATCCAAGCATCCCCCGATGACTTACTGCCTGATTCGGTCAAGAACGGCCTGAAAACATACGTTTCTAACTTCTGACCTCAACTCGGCTCCCACTCGCTAGACCTTCGCCGCATTCTAGCTTCGTAAATCATCAGATTAGTCCCTGTGCGTCTCGTCTAAGAGATGAAAAGCAAAATAAAAAAATAAAATCTAATTGCCGACGTAGCACAGATCTTACTCGTCTGTTGATTCGATCTTCTACCCAGATGTCATTTGCTATCGCGAACCCGCAGTGCGTTGTACAATCTAATCCTCCTTGGCGAACCCTATCCTCACACTGGATCCCACCCATTTCTCCCTTGCCGGGCGAAGAACAAAGTGTTGTCGGCCCATGCTTCCGTAGCTCGATCAGAGGCGAGAACTTTTCACATGCAGATCAATACGTCCAGATAGAGCAACTTTGTTCTCTACACCCCTGAGACCAACACGGCGCTCTCGCTCGGATCATTCTGGCTCTTATTGGTACCATCCTCGGCGTAGGGCGCATCCACGTCTTCAATCACCTGTCGACCCCTGAAGTTTATCATGGTTGACTGCAAGTTGGCCCTGAGCGGAACTGTATACCAATCCGGAAGCACTTGCAGAGCTGAAATGAACCGACCCGCTGCTGGGAGCACAACCTTTCCGCTGCGACCAGTGAGTACCTGCTTGACTACCGCGTCCGCAACCGACTCAGGCTCTAATCTCGGCGCGATGAAGTTTGTCGTTTGCTCATAGCCGGCAAACAGAGCCGTCTTGGTGTGGCTTGGATGGACGACCACGGTACGAATCTTGGGTGCCTTGTATCGACTGGTCAGCTCTGCCGTAAGCCCCTCATGGAGCGCCAGCGCAGCCGCCTTTGACGCCCCGTAATCGACCATGTTGGGAATTGACATCCATGAAGCATAGGACGCCATAGTGACAACCATGCCGTGGTTATTGGCAATCATTTTGGGCAGGAAGGTTTGAATGGTCCAATAATGCGCCAGGGCGTTAACGTCAAATGTGAACTTGATATCCGATGGTCGGGCTTCCAAGACCGTCTTTCCTCTGGCGACGCCAGCGTTGTTGATCAGGATAGTCGGGTCTCCCACTTGAGCCCTGATCTTCTCGGCCACAGTAACCACCTCCTCAGGTGACCTGACATCGCACTTAAAGTGATGGACGTTTGAGGCTGTATCCGGATCAGCACTTACTCGACGCAAATGAAGTTGTCGGTAAAATACATACAGTGAGCAAACAACATGGGTTGGACATCCAATACCACGACAGTGATGCCTCGCTCCTCCAGGAGCTTCACGACCCAACCCCCGATACCATCTGCGCCACCCGTCACAAGAACGATTTCTTTGGACCAGTCGTACTCATCATCGACCCAATTGTTACGAACTTTCTCCGACCACCAGTTACTCACACCCCGAGCGAGTGCAATCCATAATAGTGTGTTCAGGCATCCGGACGCCTTTGGATGGAGAATGGAGAGGTTTCTTCCCTTCTCAGTGAGCCGCTTAAGCAACACGAGTGGTAAGATGAGGGCTGGATTGAGAGCCGTCTGGAGGATCAGCCTAAGCACCACGTCTGCGCAGAACCCTTCGCGTGGAATGAGGCTGTTGCGAATCGGCATCGTAGGCAATCCCTAGATCAGAAATGTCGGCAAAACACTAGGCTATGACGCTTGGGAGAGTTGTTCGATCCCAAAAACCCTCCACGCGTAGCCAGTTGCGACTCGGGTCTGTAGAGTAAGCGAACGTCGTTAATTATTTTCTCCGTTAGCCCAAGCGACAAGTGGGTTATGGAACGAGAGCCACGATGAACTGGCGTGACTCTTCAATTGCTAGAACGTAAACTTCGGGAGGAAATTGATGTTAGAGCAAACCAGTCACGATTTGGCCATATGTTCATTGACGACGCCGGGTTGCATGTGGTGTTAGCGTCAGCGCTGCCGAGGTCCGCATCGCATACGCGACAGATTGCCTTATCCGTTCTTTCGCCCGCGTGATTGCGGGGAATCTGAAGATGAAATCTGGGGAATCTATGGCTAGTCTAGGGTAAGTTTCAACTCGATGATTTGA
>JAMYIC010002095.1:21436-67923 GCA_024112705.1 Microcera coccophila | reverse complement strand
AATATCATTGCACCGTCGATTAGACCTCGGCTGATCTCAAGAATGATCTATACAACCCCAATAGAGTGCGATAAGACGTGCTCTGAGCGAGTTAAGACAGATCGATAGACCATATTAGAAAGGGGATTGACACTTACCTTCTTTGACCGCGATTAATATTCAAGTCTACCATATGGGTTACGGAAATTCTTCAAGAAAAGCCGAAACAAGCGTGCGGAGGCAAAGCCGGGTATTTGCCCCCGCACGCTCAAAGGATACATCTAGAAATGTGCAAGAATTTTCCGTCCCTCACCCCGAGGATGTCAAACGCAAGCGTACTGACGGGGAGTCCATTTGTCATCCTGTACGCGCTGCCTCCTAATTTCAAGCTTGATCGCAAAACCCCTTTGTCAAGTAGGGCTCAAGCTTGAGACACGATAGCACTACCCATTACGATCGAATTTTGCGTTGAAAAACCGAACACTTTTAAAACAATCAATTCCGCTTGCGACATGTCGCGCAACGCTATTTCTAGTGTCTGGATACTATACAAGTATTTCTCCAGATACACTGACGGCATTTCGCCGACCTCAAATCGTACACTTTATCCCTCCGCCTCGCCACCCCTTACGCCTGCTCCCCAGCCTTCTCGTGCTTTGCGGAGCTGGGGTTTTTGGCGTCTTCGGCTGAAAGCCCTACTACGTTCCTTAGAGTGCCGAAGGCTAGACAGTCGCTGATGCGGCTAGCTCCCGAGAAAAGCATCACCAATCTCTCGACACCGCATCCCCATCCGCCGGTGGGTGGGAGCCCATAGTCCAGCGCTTTGACAAAGCTTTGATCCAAAGGCGCAGAGTCTTCGTCTTCCTCCACGGCCTCCTCGATGGTGTCCTCGTCCTGAGCCTCTCCTGACGCCTCGATGGCAATTTGTCCATTCCCCTTGTTGATTAAATTGCGGTGATCTAGTAGCTTCTGCTTCTGTGCCGCAGGATCATTCTCTTCTTCGTACATGTTGGCTAGTTCTCGTCCGGATATGAACAACTCTGCGCGAGCTGACACTAGCTGATACGTCTTGGGGCAAAGAAAGCTCTTTGCCAAAGGTGACATGCACTGGGGGTGGTTGATGATGAAAACGGGCTCCCCGAAAGATATGGGCTCAATATACATGGCCGCCAGTCGGTCGAGAAGCTTGGCGAGGGTGCTTGGTACTTCGCCGAGAATCCGAATGCCACTGAGCCTCAAGATAGCAATCAGCTCCGGTAGAGCATCCTGTGATGAGAGCTTCGGAAGACGAAACCCGAGGGCCTCCTCTAAAGCAGGAATGAACTCGACCTGCTTGAAAGGACGCCGGAACTTGGCAAGGTCGACCGGCGGGAGGGACGTCAGCTGGGTTGAGATGAGCTTCTGCGAGTGCTCTGCAAGACTACACAAGAGCTCCTCGGTCTCCTTGATCAAGTCTTCCAGGTTGCTGTATGCGCTGTAGAATTCGCACATGGTGAACTCAGGGTTGTGAGTGGCGTCCACTCCCTCGTTGCGAAACGCGGGCCCAATCTCAAAGACCTTGTCTACGCCTCCGATAACAAGCCGCTTGAGCCATAGCTCGGGAGCGATGCGCATTGCTAGATCCCTACCCTTGAACTCTGTGGCTCTGGTGATGAAGGGGCGCGCAACTGCTCCGCCAGCGTTCTCAGCAAGGATCGGTGTTTGGAATTCGAGAAAACGCTTTGAGTGAAAGTGGTCACGCATCTGTTTCATGATCTCGGATCTCATCCTCAAGACGTCAACCGTTTCCCGGTTGACGAGCATGTCAACATGCCGGTCCTGCATCTTTGTCTTGGGGTCGGTAAGCTTCTCTGGGATTTGCTCCATGGTAGGTGAGAGCAGTTCGGGCAAAGCCATGGCCTCGATGGTCAGCTCTCCAGCCTTAGTTCGAGTCGGCACACCAGTAATTGCTGACAGGCTGTAAGCATCTGCGTAAAATGAATATGAACATTGGAATCCTACATATGTGGTCGCCCACTTCTATCAACGACTTCAACATCGAGAATTTCGGTTTCCTGAAGCCCTTCTCCTCCGTATTCATACACTTCGACCTGTTGACCATGACCTGGAGTCGCTCAAACTCGTTCACGATATCGAGGAAGATCAAATTCTTCCCAACCATGCGCTTCGATCGAACGCGACCACAGACAGTGACAGGTTGCTCCGCCAGCTTCTCATAAAAGGCCTGCCTGAACTCAGGCACGGACATGACCCTCTCGTAGGCCCTGAAGCGAGGATACCTCTCCGAGTAGACAACATCCTCATCCTCCGCGTCCTCCCAAAGTGTAGCCTGTCGCTGCTTTTTGAAAGGGGACACATGTTCTGAGTCACCATAAGGCCTTCGGCCTGTCGAGTCGTACCGATGGACGGTTGTGGACATGGGACGCCTCTCTGGGCTCCATCCTACCCTCGTCCCCGACCTGCCATGGCAGGTTGTGGTCAGCCATAAGGCGTTTCTCAGAGGAGCATTTTGTATTAGAAGCCGATTGGCTTGGCGGAGATATTGTACAGTTATCATCGTGCCTGCCAGTAAGAATTAGCATTTCCGTCCCAGACCAAGATTCCGACAGGATTAGAGGTGAGGAAAGATCAGACGTTGGCAGGTTGTAATCAGTCACAGCAAGCTGTGTCAATCGCAGCGGTTCTGAAGCGAATATGCGAACTCATCATATAATGAAGTGGAAGAAGAAACATGGCGTGAGCATACTTACAATCATGATGGCATCATGGAACTTGCGCTCCATGTATGGAGGAGAGAAGCCTTTTTTTTCGGACCATCATGAGAAAATTGATACGATTGGACTTTCGCCGTAATTTTTCCGGGAAACTCTACGCCACATTGGTCAAGCCACATGTGAGGCACTCGCCGTGAACTTCGAGACTGAGCCACCATCTAGCTGAAGCTCACCAACCACCAATTCCTAGCTGAGAATTTGTTTAGACGCGACGAACCAGCGCAACTCCTCCGAAACCGCGACACGTCTTCGTCAATCGCAGTCAATTTTGCTTCAACGACAATCATGGCGCAGCAGCCCTTGCCCACGTCGGCGCAGCCGACTGACATCTACGGAGGAGGTGCGCGCAACTGCTTTACACGTTCGCTAGACATTTTAAACCCGAGCTAACCTTTGTTCGCGTAGATGAGGTGTCTGCACTTGTTCTCGATCCTGGCTACTGCAACACGCGAGCTGGCTTTGCTGGTGAAGACGTTCCGAAGGCTATCCTTCCATCTTTCTACGGCCACATTACTAGCGACCCGTCTCGCAATGTCTTCGGCGATGAGTACCTCAATCCTCACGCCGACTTCGAGGTCAGAAACTACATGAACCGGGACAGCGTCGTGGAAGACTGGGATGTCGCCGCCAACATCTGGGAGAACATGTTAGTCAAGCGCCTGCAGCCAGAGCGACAATCACAACCGTCGAAAAATGGATTGAACGACGATGCCAAAGAGGAGCCTCAGGATGGAGAGGGAGACGTGAACATGGACGAGGCTGTCGAAACACAGGAGAAGCCATTGGAAGAAGATCCTCTGCTCTTGACGGAGGCGCCATGGAACACGCCTAAGTCGAGAGAAAAGGCCATTGAAATTATCATGGAGAACTGGGGATGCCCGGCGTTCTGGATCAGCCGCACGCCCGTGCTGGCCGCCTTCGCCGCTGGAAAGGCCACTGCGTTGGTCATTGATGTTGGAGGCGCCAACACGTCCGTAACCGCAATCCACGATGGCATAGTTTTGAAGCGGTCCATCCAGAAGTCGCCCGTGGGCGGTCTGTGGCTTTCCTCACAGATCCGCAGCATGTGGGATGCTTCAGACCCGAAGGTCGATCTCACCCCCACGTTCATGATCGAGAACAAGACGCCTGTCGATGCTCTGTCTCCTCCTCAAGTGCGACTGCGTAAATATCCCTTCCAGATCCACGACTCTTTCCGGGCTTACGAAGAGGAGCGCGTGTTGACCGAGTTCAAGGAGTCTGTAGTGGAGGTCTGGCGCGGTCCTGGACGGTACAACGTCCCTGGGAATGAGGAATACGTCAAGACACAACCGGGGCGAGTGTTTGAGATGCCCGACGGATGGAACCAGATGTGGCGCGAGCAGCGATTCCGAGCCACGGAGGGCATGTGGGACGAGAGCGCCGGGTACACTATCCCTGAGTCAGAGCGCCTCAACAAGGGCCAGACAATCCCCGAGCTGATTCGTTCCGCTCTGGGTGCCGTGGACGTCGATCTCCGAGGCAACCTACTCGCTAACGTGGTGGTCACCGGGAGCACGTCTCTGATTAACGGCTTTAATGACCGTCTTAACAACGAGCTGACGGCCATGTATCCCGGCCTCAAGATCAAGATCCACGCCGCTGGCCTGACGAGCGAGAGACGCTTCGGCGCCTGGATCGGTGGAAGCATCCTCGCCAGCTTGGGCACCTTCCACCAGATGTGGATCTCGAGGAAGGAGTACGAGGAGAACGGTCCCAACGTTGTCGAAAAACGGTGCAAGTAAGGACAGCTTGCGGAAACACTGGGTAGTATCAGGCGTATGGAGTAAGGAAAGGTGCGCTTTTCAGTCCTAGGAGAACCAATGGCCTGGACCAAAATGCTGTGTAGACTTTGATAGGAATAGTATTGGAAACGTTAGTTCGTTACAAAACACGTTTTCTTGTAGCAAACGAGCGCAAATAAAACACCCCATATCCAACATTGATGGTGAACAAATACATCTCGCCCCAAGCGTATCCGTCTCCTTGTCAGCTTCCGACAGTCTCCTCGGCCTCTGCCTCCCTTTCGGCTCGTCTCATGTTCACCCAAGCCCCCAACTCACTCCAAATCGCCTGTTTCTCGGTCAGCGACAGCGAAGCTGCCAATCCACTGGTGCTGGTGGCTACGAAGACTCTCGCACCGTCCCACTCTCCCGGAATAACGCCAAAATTCTCAGAGTCATCCTGCCAGCCGTACTTGAACGAGCTACCTACGGGCCCTCCGTGCCTGACGCGCCAGATGCTCTCCCAGATGCTCTTCCCGACGACGCAGATGCTCTCGGGGTGGAATTTGCGAGCCTTCTCTTGGAGAATCTCCACGCCCTCGTCCATCTCTTGTTTGCTTAGCTCGGAGCCGTTGCGGCTTGGCCGTGCGACGATATTGGTGAGACCGAGGGAGAAGAGCTCGGGCATCTGGCCATCTTCGGTAGGGCTGCAGAGCCTCGTGGTGACGCCGCTGGAGAAGAGCAGCTTCCAGAAGAGGTTTGATGGGTGAGCATACGCATGGCCTGTACGGGCGGTTTGGACCCCTGGATTTAAGCCGATGAACAGCACAAGGAGGTTGTCTTTGATGGCATCGGGGAGTAATGGGAGGTGGGCGTAAGTGGATGGCGGAGCATAGCCTGAGCTTCGAGACCGCTTTGTCTTGGAGGGCGAAGCCTTAGAAGGACCGCCTTTGCGCTTAGGAGCAGAAGCTCTAGAGGTCGACGACGTGTTCGCCGTAGCCTTGATCCTGGTGTTTGTTGTTGTTGTTGTTGTTGTTGTTGTTGTTGTTGTGCTTATCGTTGCTGAAGGAGCAGAGACTCCAGAAAGACGAGCACTGCGACGCGGGCCATCGGCCACCGAGTCCGATGAAGTGAACATGAAGTCTTTCAACTGAAGTCGTCCTTCAAAAGTTGCCGCCTTGGGTGGATGCTGGCCCTCTACCTCGTCGGTTTGGTCCACTTGGTGTTCTTGGTGCTCTGGCTCGTCAAGCTTGGATGCCATCCTATCGGCGAACCACGAAGGGGATTATATACACCAGTGGCTTCAAACCCAACCTCGCCTGCCTGGGCTCCTAGAGCGCCATGCCCACCTTAGCTCAGTGTCGGCTCTCGTAGACACGAGAATCTGCAGGAGCACAGGGAGGTTGGAAACTATCGAAGACTTAACCTCAGCCTCGTATGCAGGGAAGTCAAGGCAGCGACGGAAGCTAAGCTATATCAGGCGAGCGTTGCAGCTTACGTTCGCTCGGGCCAATCAATCAACCTCTTCACGACCCCGCCGTCAGCTTTTCAAAGGGCAAATAGGACGTGGCAGCGCCGAAGCATGGGTGGTGTTTCCTGGGATAACGCGGCCCTCGAACTCACACTAGTGGGCGGGGCAGCTGAGGAGGGACGAAGAAGCCCCAAGCCTCCTCATGCCAGGGTCCGACAGGACGGGGACATGCAACTCGTATTTCGACCTTATATTACCTCGCTCACCGTCTAGGTAACTAAATCATTGCCCTCTTCTCTCGGTCTCTGTTTATCCTCCTCTATCACACCTCTTCCTGACACTCAATTCAACACCAATTGCATCCTTTCCCACTCCCCCCTCTTACTCTCTTCTGCCATCACATCAGCCCAACATGGAAAAGATCAAGGAAGCTCTTCACTTCGGCGTAGGCTCCAGCGATCTCGCCGAGCCCTCGCCAGAGAACCTCAGCCAGCTTAAGGAGAAGTATTCCGAGCACGGTCAGGAGCAAGTCTTCACGTTCTACGGCAGCCTCAGCAGCGCCGAGCGAGGGCAACTGTACAAGCAGCTGTCGGACTTTGATCCGGCTCACATCAATGAGATCACCAAGCGCGCCCTCAACCCACCCAAGTCCGACGACGCTTCCGATGCTCTCGAGCCCCTTCCCGAATCTGCTACTGCTTCCATCCTCGACTCCAAGCCCGAGGATCTCAAGAAATGGTACGACTCTGGCTTGAACCTCATTTCCCAGAGCAAGGTTGCCGTCGTCCTCATGGCTGGCGGTCAGGGAACTCGGCTCGGCAGCTCCGCTCCCAAGGGCTGCTACGACATCGGGCTTCCTTCACACAAGTCTCTCTTCCAGATCCAGGGTGAACGAATCCGTAAGGTTGAACAACTGTCAGGCTCGAATGGTACGGCCGGTACTATTCCCTGGTACGTCATGACGAGCGGCCCAACCCGTGGACCTACCGAGAAATTCTTTGAGGAGAACAAGTACTTCGGTCTAAAAAAGGAGAACGTCTCTATTTTCGAGCAGGGCGTCTTGCCCTGCATTTCAAATGATGGCAAGATCCTCCTCGAAGGCAAGAGCAAGGTTGCCGTCGCTCCTGATGGCAACGGCGGTCTTTATCAAGCACTGGTCGTTTCTGGTGTCGTTGATGACATGCGCAAGCGTGGGATTCAGCATATACATGCTTACTGCGTCGACAACTGCCTCGTCAAGGTGGCCGATCCGACCTTCATCGGGTTCTCCGCCGCCCTTGACGTCGACATCGCCACCAAGGTTGTTCGTAAGCGTAACGCTACTGAATCGGTCGGCTTGATTCTCTCCAAGAATGGCAAGCCCGACGTCGTTGAGTACTCCGAGATTGACAAGGAGACGGCTGAGGCTACCGACCCCAAGAACCCCGACCTGCTCAAGTTCCGTGCCGCCAACATCGTCAACCACTACTACTCCTTCCGATTCCTTGAGTCTATCCCCGAGTGGGCTAACAAGCTGCCTCACCACGTCGCCCGCAAGAAGATTCCTTCCGTTAACCTTGAGAGTGGTGAACTCGTCAAGCCCGGGAAACCCAACGGCATCAAGCTTGAGCAATTCGTCTTTGACGTCTTCCCTATGCTGTCCCTCAAGAAGTTTGCCTGCCTTGAAGTCAAGCGTGAGGATGAGTTTTCGCCTTTGAAGAATGCCCGCGGCACAGGCGAGGATGACCCAGACACTAGCAAGCGAGACATCATGAGCCAGGGTAAGCGCTGGCTGGAGGCGGTTGGCGTTCCTATCGTTGGCGACAAGTGGGAAGAGGGCATCGAAATCTCGCCCAGCATGAGCTACGTAAGTTCTTTCTCCAGCAGGGCATGTCAGTCATAATACTCACGGCTTCACTAGGGTGGCGAGGGATTAGAAAACATCAATATTAATGAAATCATGGCACCGGCGGTGCTTGAGCGATCGTGAACCATTGCCATTGAAAGTCAAGTATCAGATCAAATTCAGACCTGGGCAAATGGAACGGCATGTACCGAGAAAATAGGATGATCTGCCAAAATGAATGACCGGAATAGATGAGGGAAATAAATACCTTACGATAACAGTGACTGAATGTCATGACGGTTGAATTTACGGCACTAAAAAGCCGCTACTTTTTACATCGATGCCTTTGTCTATCTATCACTTGTCTATATATATGTCTATCATAGAGTCTGCCTCCTTTTCTTACTCTCGGTCGGAGATAAATCTCTCAGCTTCCAGCGCGGCCATGCAACCGGTACCAGCACTGGTAATGGCCTGTCTGTATCGCTTGTCCTGAACGTCACCTGCCGCGAAGACACCTTCGATGCTCGTCTCAGTTCGGCCAGGGACCGTCTTGATGTAGCCATCCTCGTCCATGTCAAGCTGGCCTTTGACGAGTGCGGTAGCTGGATCGTGGCCGATGGCGTAGAACAGACCGTTCGCCTCAACAGTCTCCTCGTTACCATTGACGGTATCCCTGACGATGAGGTGGCTCATCAAGCCGTCCGCATCACCCTTGATCTCCGAAGCGCGGCTGTTGAAGCGCACGGTTACCTTGGGATGGGCCAACAGTCGGTTTGCCATGGTCTTGCTTGCCCGTAGCTGGTCACGTCGAACCAGAACAGTGACGTGGGAAGCATACTTGGTTAGGAAGGTAGCTTCTTCGGCAGCAGAGTCACCACCGCCAATGACATAGAGGGGCTTATTGCGGAAGATTGGCAAGGCACCGTCGCAGACTGCGCAGGCTGAGACACCATTCTGCCAGTACTTGTCCTCACCGGGGAGGTTGAGACGACGAGCAGAGGCGCCGGTGGCGAGAATGACAGTGTCGGCAGTGTGAGTCTCTTCAGGAGAGAATTCGGTAGTGTATTTGAAGGGGCGGGAAGAGAGGTCGAGGGCAGCAACAGTGTCGGTGATGATTTCAGTGCCGAAGCGTTCAGACTGCTGCTTCATGTTCTCCTGCGGAGTGGGTTAGCAGGCTGCTGTACAGCAAGCTGACAAGGCGTGATGGGGACTGACCATCAACTCGCCTCCCATGATGCCCTTGGGAAAGCCAGGGAAGTTCTCAACCTCGGTTGTCGTGGTTAACTGACCTCCGGCGGCAATACCGTTGGCCATGAAGCCCTCGTATAAGACGGCTGCCCATCTGTCAACGTCGATTCTCTCTCCCCGAAGAGTACCTGAGCAACTTACGCTTCAGCTCGGCTCGTGCCAAGTAGACGGCAGCCGTATGGGCCGCGGGCCCTGAGCCGATAACTAGAACACCACCATCAGTCTCACCCCAAGTCTCAATGCGTTTCAGGCCGACCTACTGACAACCTTGCTATGCATCTTCCTGGCACCAATATCAGTGGGCGTTCTCGAAGTCCTTTGTAATGTCGTCGCTGCAGCTGCAATCGATAGCCCAGCACCCGAGCGAAGCGTCCGTTGAAAAGCTGAGGAGAACAGTTTGGCGGCTTTTCGTGGATCTTTGCTGGAGAAAGCAGTGGAATTATGGATGTTTTCGTATGGCGGGGTATTATCGGGGAGAGAGAGGGGCGCTCACTCGGGTGGTCTGTATGCGTGTGTCGAACCAAGTGGTGGGAAAAGCGGTCTCGGACTGTTTGACGTCCTTCTTTTGGAGCCAAGATTCGTGTGATTGGGCTATCGATTTATAAGCTGCAGCGTTGTGGAGTGACTTCGCGTGTGGAATCATTCGGTATTGGAAAAGCCGGCCGTTGGTTTTCGGGAGAGAGGTAGCACGAAAATTTCCATGCAATTCTGACTAAGCCATCAAGGTTGTACCGAGGCGCAGTTGGCATGGCCATCTGATAAGCAAATACCTGGCTTACTCGAAATCGGTCACGTCGACCAGGATGAATTCCAAATACGACATTAAATTATTCTTCTCGAATATTCAAGACGTCTTTCGTCATGCTGCGTGGTCTCTGGCCTCACTTATGCCTTTTGGCGTCCCAGTTAGAAGTCTAGTTACGGGCCAGCGGACTTCTTCAACGTTCATCTGGCCCAGCACTCCCGTCTCTCTTCCCGAATCTCGCTCCTAGTGAACCAATATCCCTTTTGAAGAACTTGCCAAAGTTCCTCAAATTCTCATTAATCGTGGCCTTCTCCATCCCACTCGGCCCTGCCCTGTCCGCGGAACTTTGTGAAATGTCTCTCGCTGCGCTCAATAGCTTCTCACCCAATGATCCCGCATCAAAGCGCGCTCCCGAAGCTGCATTCAGCGCAATGGTCGGGTTGATCCCCAACCCAGTGGTACTCCCAAGGCTTGAAGATGACATGAGGGGTGTCAGCAATGGCGAGCTGGCAACGAGCTTATCGTTCGAAGTACTATCACGATGAATGCCGAAGAGCTCAAGAAGGTGTCCCTGATCTTGTTTTCGAACGCCCTTGAGCTCGAGGATCTTCTTGAAGTTGGTGTCAGACCGATCGGCGATGTGGATGAGGTAGGCTTGCACCAGGCCCTCCGGCGGTGATGGCCGCACTTGTAGAGTCTTGATGAGAGGGTCCAGGCGGTTCATGCACTGTTGAACTCTCCTCACGTAGCTCGGGGCTGGTGCATCTTGGGACGCGAATGAAGCGTGGTGCGAGAGCAGTTTATCGAACGCCTTTGTGAGGACATACTTGTCAAGCAGCATCTGCCCATGTCAGTTGTTGGTCTGGAGAAGCCTGCTAATTTGGCCTACCTGCTCAGCACCGACCTCGGATATCGGTCGACACTGGACGATGTTGTCGATGTAATCCGTCGCCATATGCTCGATGAGATTGTCGCAAAAAGCCCTCGCGTACTGCTGCTTTGCAACAACCCCGAGTATTTCCTTCGCTTTGTCATCCACATGCCTCACTAGCTCTCCCACATAGGAGCTCTGATCCCCCACGCTTTCCATCGTGCTCCAGTTGGTGTTTTTCATCTCGCGCCATACCCCATCGCAGTCCAGCTCGACGTTACGCACCAGGGCCAGCACTGCGGCGCTTGCCACACCTAGGAAGGCGTCTGACTGCGACGAGAGATCGACCCTGGGCACAAGTTCGCTGTCAATGCGCTTCTTGATGCTTTCTTCTAGCTGGTTGGTATTGACATGCCAGAAGTCTGCCGTATTCAAAACCAGCACAACATCTTGGATGGTAGGGCCTTGCGGCCCTCCAGCTTGCAGTCTATGAAGTAGTACTTGCTGTGCATACTCATCGAGGTATTTGGCGAATAGTTTCGACAGATCCAACAAGCGCTCACTCGTGGATAGTTTTGCACATTGCGACAGAGTAAGTTTATAGAAGTGGAACAGCTCAATAGCAGAATTAATAACGGACTGTGGGGAAAACTCCTCGTCACCCGGGATTAATGGCTGGTTGCGGTACCTTGGTATCATGGCCGTCAGCTGTTTATCTTGCGACTCGACCCACAAGCTCAAATATGGCTCAAAGGCCACCGAGATCAGGCCGTGGAAACTGTGCGTCTTCTCTTCGACGGAGTTCAGCGTGTCGAGGCTGGCTCGTGAAGAAACCGCAAATCGCTTCTCGAGGCTGTGTTCGAAATCTAAGGTTTCTTGTAAACAGCTCAACAAAAGGTTGACATCGATCTTGTTCACATCAGTTCGCCGCATACTCCTCTGCAAGATGCCTTTGAAATCGTCCCTTGTGCCGTCGCAAAATGCCGTCGCAAGTATCTCGTTGGCTTTCCAGTGTGGTGGAAATATCATAGCGTGCTCATCATCGTGTGTCTTCATCATGCGTTTGAACCATGCATATCTGCGTCCAATGTTGTCTAGGCTGCCCGCTTCGTCGTTTCCTCGGAACACTTGTCGATACTCTCGGAGTTCCGTGTTCACGTACCAGTTCATAAGTCGTGCCTTGGCCGAGTCCCCTAGAGCGTCCATGACGAGGCAAGCCTCGACTAGCGTAATTCGTCGAGCGGCAACCTCTCCTGTCGCAAAGGCCATCTCGAAATCTTCGCAGACTTGCTCCAGAAGCTCGCGCTGAAGCTCCGAAACGCCTCGACTCAGCGTCGCAATCTGCTCGATGCTTCTATAGCTATTGAAGTGCTTCATCAGCTGCAATACGGCTTGCAGAAGCCCTGCGCACTCGCGGTACTGCCTCGTCTTGGCTAGACCCCTGAGCTGCTCGTAGGCCGTCGTCAGCATCTGTAGCCGCTTCAGAGCAGTCATGCTGAGCGTTAGATTTCTCTTCGTGCCATCTAGCCTCTTAATATCCGCCGTCATTAAAGTAATGTTTTGTTCCGTTTCTATAGCACGCGACCGTACGGTTTCGATCTTTCGGAAGAGCTGTGCGAGCTCGGCTTGCGCTGACTGCATGCGCTCCAGGCTGGAGTCTGGACCGTAGGCTTGTGCCGTCTCCAGCACTGCGATCTCATTTGATAGTTCATTTTGATGGACTTGTAGGGTTTTCGAGACTTGGCTTATCGATGAGACGGTCGACGGGTGTGAAAAGAGGAGGTTTAGGTGGTCAATGGGATCATACTCAACTACAAGGCGTTAGGGGCAAGGTCATGATGGGAGGGAGGATCACGAGGACCAACCTGCATCTAACGAAGGTGTCGCAAGACTGTTGTTCATCTTCACGATTGCCTCGAGTGCTACGACGACTTCGCGCGATTTAATGGGATGCGTTTTCGATACATATCTTAAGCTTTTGGAGCTCTCAACCTACTTATCTCTTGGCACGTGTCAGCTATGGCGAGTCTCAAAAGTGGGTCGCTCAGTAAATGTGTGGCTGAAGCTCGCCCCTGAGCTTCGTGAGGATACCTCAGGCTACCGTGGATACTTCGTACGCTACCTTCACCTGCACATTAGGGTAACTCAAGATGTGCTGGAGATGGATCAACCAGGGCATCGTGATGCCTCTACCGAAATACCTCACTACGCAAGTAGTTATCATCAGTTCAGGTGCATATTAAGTGCCTTTGTTTCATAATTGTAAGAATACTGCAATTCGCTATTCCTCACTCGCTCCTCGTCCACGCTAAACCACTTAGACGTGCTATACACTTTTCAATCTAAGATGTAATCAGTTCCTCGTCCGCCACTGCCCTGTCCATATCCAAACTCTCTTTCTCCTTGTCATGAATGTCCTTACCCTTCTTCCGTATAGAGAACCGCCAGTTGCTCATGCGTCCTTCCCTCGAGTCTTTGCCCCGAGAGATTGACGGGCCCAGAGAGGGGCTGCTTGTGACGCTATCATAACTCCGGCCAAGCTGAGAAACATCCTCGCCCAGGTCTTCCAGGTCTCCAATACTTGAACGGTGCTCCGCGGACATGTTCTTGTCCGAATTAGTGGCGCTTCCAGGCCCTTTCTTAAAGATGCTCGAGTCTTTGCCTAGCCGTGAGGACAAGCTGAACTTGCTGGAACTTCCCTTACGAAACAATTTTTTGACAACGTTCTCGGGATCCTTGTGACTCGGCGGATTCAGGTCGGATGTAGAGTTCGAAGTAGTCAAATCAAGGTTCAAAGACTCGCGAGACTCAGAAACCGAAGGCTGGGTATGGACAGAAAAGGTGTCTCGAGACATGCGTGAGTCTGTGGGTGATTGATCAAGACTATGAGGGACCTCGATAAGAGGGGTAATGGCTTCTTTTCCCTTGCCCTTGCCTTCTCTGGACTTGTCTCGTTGGCGATCTTTCTCCTTGCCCTTGCCTTTCTCAGAGCCGTCTTTGACTTTGTCCTTACTGCCAAAGAAATTCGCCATAAAGGTCGGCGCTGCCGGGTTAAGGCGCTGACTTATCGACGCTCTGTGACCTGGAGGTCGGGACCCAATAACTCCCACCTGGCTAGGGGATGTTTGAGGGTCTAATAAGTCATCGTCATCTAATATCTCATCATCGGCGGACGCCAAAGTCGTTTCCAGTGCTGATGGAGATCCATGAAGTGAAGGGCGACGAGAGCCACTTCGTGAGGGCCATCGACCATCATTGGGGGACCAGAAGCGATTCTTCGTTAGAGAAGAAAATTCTCCAGGTGCGCCCCAGATGGAACCACTGTCCGTCGAGGGTCGCGGAAGATCTGACGATGATATTGATGCTGGTCGAGAACTCGTGTTGTCTCCGTCCGGAGGCAATGCGCCGACAGAGCTTGCAAACGGAAACAGTCGGCGTGCAGAGAATGGTTTAGAAGCCGAAGACGTACTTGCACGAGGAACACCGTCGATAGCCCCATGAGGTTTCATCCACGAGAAGCTCTTCCTCCGCTTGTTAACGAGCATCTCATGGTCATCCGTTCCACGGGGAAAGGAATGGCTCTGTCCGAGTCTCAGGGTACCAATGGGAGGCCCACCCTCCTCAGATATCTTCGACGTCTTACTTCGTTGAAAATTCGACAGGAGACTGGCGAGACGATGTCCTGTGGCTGGAGGCGGAGCTGGTGATGTATTGATATTTAGCGAATTGTTATCGCCGTCCGTGTATTGTGGAAATGGTAGGTTCTGAGATGAGTCGTGCGGGCTCGACAAAATGCTGCGTGAGTGGCCAGAAGAAGCTGGCGATTGAGGTTCGTTATCACCGGCAATGATCCCTGCAGAAAGAAAGGAGTCGCCATGCTCCCTTGAGTCGGAGACTTCAAACATCTCATCGAAGATACCGGAAGGTAAGAGAGAGTGGGCAGTAGGACTTAATGGCCCCCCTGCCGATCTAAATTCTGCTTCAGTCTGGTGATCATCGGTCCCATCTGGTGGGATGTCCATGAACAGGCCGGCTCCGAATCCAGAACGCCCGAGGGCAGTAGGTATGGGGAAGTTGCCTTCCAAGACAGCGAACTGGGATGGCGGAGAAGAAAGGTTGATATTGGGGCGAGTATTGCTGTGGTGGCTGTCACGCTTATCATGAGCCGATATAGCAGGATCAAACTCGGGTGCAGAAGAATCTGCCTGGCTGAAAAAGGCGAGTTCTGACTGGTGATGGAGTAGTTGCTCCCCCAGCTCGTTCAAATAGGTATCCAGTTGAGCCGTTCTCCTACTCTCCACAATCAGGCGCGCGTTCAGATCGTCTCTCCTGGTTGCCCACTCTCGCTGAGCCTGTAGGTCGTCTTCTCTCCGCCGCTGGTCATCATCACCAGGCAGATTCTCACGCGCGGCCTTGAGGTCTTGGAGCTGTTTGCCTTTCTCCTTGAGCTCCCTCTCCAGTTCGGCACATTTTTCTTGGACTTCGGTATTCGATTCATCGAGCTTGCGAACATTGCAATCCCGCTTTTTCTCCAGCTCGAGCTTTTGAGCATCAAATCCTGCCCTCTCCTTCTGCATGCGCTCAACTTCGTTGTCGAGCTTAGCCACGTTGTCTCGAACTTTAGACTTTTTCGTTTCCTTATCCTTCAACTGTTGCTCCTTTTTCATACGCTCCTTTTCCACAGCTCGCATGTGTTCCATGGTACTGCGGACCATGCCTTTCAGTTGCGTCGTCTGCTCGTCTTTCTCCTTGAGTGCTTGTCTCTTTCGATCCTTCTCTTTCTTCAGCTCATCCTCTTGTTGCTGGAACTCGGCTTCGTCCTTGGCGCATAAAGATAGCGAATCATCGATCTCCCTCCGAATCCCCTCGAATTTTCGATTCAGCTCGTCGAGGGAAAGCTCAGGGCCGTTAGCGAGTGGAGGTTTAATCTGCGGTTGATCCATGCTTGCTACTGATGGAGAATGTCGTCTGTTGATCGTGTTTCGCCTCGTGCCTGGGACAGAGCTACTGACATCTCCAGCAAGGACGGCATTTCCTTCAAGGACAGGTGCCGCCTCGACCGAAGGCACAGCAGGCCTGAAAGTGTCGGAACCGTCTTTGTCATCGTCGCATTTGACCCGGGGATGATCATTGCTTGCGAAGCTCGAAGGGAGTCGGGAGTTCCCGAGTTGAGGCTTCCCATCTTTCCCATACGTTCGTAGGCGGATCACAGGACTCCCGGCTTGGAAATTGTTCGGACCTACGGCGACGACACGAATGTTGTAAAAATGATTAGGCTTTAGGCCCGTAACTGTTATAGCAACTTCGTTTCCAGGCGAATCACCCACTAAAGCATCACCGTCAGACCCGAGTCTCTCCCTTTGAGGATTTCCAGTTTATAGCAGGGCGGGCCACTAACCATGTACGCCGTTGACCTGAATTGAGTATTTCTGCACCGGGCGATTGCTCGTGGGCCGCGTCCAGCTTAGAGTAGCAGCGTCGGCTCGTATCCCCGCAAGGGAGACATCGGGCGATTCGGGGACATCGACGCCGAGAATGCTGATCAGGTCCGGGACTGGCTTCCATAGTGTCTGCCATGAGCGATGGAGCAGCCTTGGAAGCAGAAAGAGTCGTGGTCAGCGGAGCGGGCGTGATTCATTAGGAAGTCCGGAACTCACCAAACGATGGCACCGAGGGTCAACACCATCTTAAAGTGGTGTACCAGTAGGACATCAATACGGAACTCGAGAATGGCGTCGTAGCTGGCGCCATACATGTGCTGCAAGATGTGGCGAGGGTCGATGAGGAGGGTGAAGGCGCAGAGCAGAATATAGAAGGGCTTCTGGTAGTTCGAGTCTGGCCTACGGACCCACCAGAGGCCAACGACGCTGAGGATGAGAGTGGCCAAGATGGATAACTCCCATGACATGTTCTCAGCGAAATGCCGACCTGACAAGAACGTGCATCAAACCCGATCCAAGTTGTGCGTGTTAGATTTCGGCAGTCAAATTCCAAGTCATGGAAAGTTAAGATGGCAGAAAAAAGGACGTGGAGTCGAATCAGGTCAAGCGATGACCCCCAGTAAATCTCGGTAGTCGATTGGCGGCCGACGGGTTCAGTGCACGGGCGGACAAACCCGCACTGTGCAAGCCAACTGCAACGCGCTGAGTGAAAGCGGTAAACGTCTGACGGCCGCCAGGAACGCGGGGTTGGCTTGGCTACCTACCTTGCCGGGCTGGCGTACCCAAGGTAAGAGGTGATCGAGGCATGGTAACTTCGATTACGATAGTCACTACCTATGTATGTACTTCTTGGTCGAGTGATGTGAAAAAGGGACTCTGTTTTCATAATATCCTTGCATTCAGCTCCAGACAATTAACGCTCGGCCACGATCTTGATGCTCTATATTGACGAGTACGATTTATCGGACGACCATGGAAATGCCGTTTTCGGTTGGTCTTGACCACCAGTTGTCTTCCAGGCTTGCTAACTACTCGTGAACCGGAAAGACTCACCTATGAACCGAGAGTGAGCTAAGACGTCTTGTGGCAGCGCTCGATGCGTCATAAGGGAAAGAATAAGGTGGTTGTTTAACATCAGGTTTATCAAGCGACCAACTTCTTAGATATCAAGCAGGCCACTTTTTAGTACACGGTATGGAATTACCCTGCTCCTGCCCTTCGTTCTCCCCTCGACTACCTCCTTAGTTTCCTCCTCGATCCTATTTTGAAGGATGATGAATAGGAGTGCTTATTGCTGACAGGGCCTTTCCCAATCAGGCCCATTTTGGTTGTTTGCTAAGGTATTGGGAAGGCGACGCCTTGTTAGGTTGAGCCTTGCTTAATTGTAGGGGGGACCCAGCGCACGGGGGAAACCATTGTTGATTCTAGGCTGTCATCACCCTCTCTCTCACAAGTATCAGGAAACGGCTCGTCCCTTAAGCTACGGAAGGCAGCGACGACGATCGTGGCTATGGAAAACACAAGGTGTGTGAGGTGTTCCAGTGGACTACCTTGTCTCATGGACTATGCACATCTTTCAAACACGCCAAGGCTAGCAAGCAAAATGCCTTCGCAGGCTGACGTCCATGATCCATGACCTAGCAAGGAAGAGCCGCATGACCGGAGAAAAATCAACGGATCTCCCCCCAATGCCTCAAGGCTGGAGATCGCCTCACATTAGCGTCCGCTGCCAGGCTTCCCCCAACATTTGACTTGCCAAACTTGGCATTGCCTTTGCCTCGTCTTCATTGGTGGTCGTGCAACTACCGCAGCCGCAAACCGCTCAGAAGATCACATTCATGTCCGTATTGGTAACTTGACAACCTTCTAGCTTACTTTGCCTTGCTTGGGTTAGGCGGGTTGGACGGCTCGGACGGCTTGGAATGCTTCCAATCGACGCCCCCTTCAAAGTAGCTGACATCACCGACTTTATTAGGGCTGATGGCCATTTGCTCGAAGACGATGCTACTGGAGTAAGCGGAAGTGGTCACGATGACATCAATACGTCTGGGTATCTCGAAGCCCAAGAGATTCTAGGGTTATCTCCCCTGGGGCTTTCTTGTTAAGTTCGAACAAAACGGCGAAACGATCGCCCAACATGAAGGGCCGAAAGAGAGGGAGCACATGGACCGCGGCAAGGGCCGAAGTAGTCGGCACCTTTGCAGTACGAAACGGACAGGGGCCGCTTACGCCAGCGCCAACAGCCTCAGAACGTGGTGGGGTGAAGTACCCTTTAGGTCATCCTTACTTTGCTGAATCATTTTTCGGCGTTTAGCGGATCCGTCCGCGTCCACCAGGTTTGGGGTTTGGTGGAGGCTGCAGATTCGTAGAGAAATATCATGTGTCTCTTGAATCGGTCAGTTAGCCGTTGAGTCGAGGACGATTAATTTATGTTCACATCTACAACGACCGTTACCATTCCTTGATTCAAGCCTCCTTTTTCTGACCACCTCATACCTTGGGTTTGCCTGTCGTCCGCACTCACATTTGCTTCACCTCCCCCTGGATAATTAAAATTAACTGTCTTGAAGTCTATTTCCTCGTGATACCGACGTTCCGTCATCGAAGCAGTAAAAGGATCGAAAGCACGGCCATCCGTCCGAGGTTCCTCGTGGCTTGTCGCATCTTCAAAATACGGAGCGCGGTAATCTCAATCCGCCACGCATCGCTAGCATCGCTAGCATCGCTACCCGCTTCCCGCACCGTTGCGCAGCCTCTGCATCAGCCTTCCCCAACAATCCTCCCCAGCTGTTCTCTCCCAAAAATTTCCCTTCCTTGTTAGCACCATCGTCTTGATACAACTCACCGTTGTGCTCTGGCGCAAATCAGCTTCTCTCCTCCCCGTTGTCATCGTCGAGGTCGAATTCGAACGTCCGAGGCGCATTGGTACCGTCCGTCCCTTGGATCGCCGCCCCTCCACGGTCGTCAGCTGGACTGCATCGCCGCCCTAAAATGCAATACGTGAGAAACCTCAGCGATTCTGTCTCGACAGCATGGAACTCCATAAACCCAGCCACCCTTAGCGGCGCTATCGATGTCATCGTTGTCGAGCAAGAGGACGGGTCGCTTTCCTGCTCGCCATTCCATGTCCGCTTCGGCAAGTTCTCTTTGTTACGACCTTCGGAAAAGAAAGTCGAGTTCAAGGTCAATGGCGCAAAGCAAGAATACTCCATGAAGCTAGGTGAGGGTGGGGAGGCCTTCTTCGTCTTTGAGACCACCGACGATATTCCACAAGCCCTGCAGACGTCGCCCCTCGTCTCGCCCGCAAGCAGTCCCCCGCTTGAACCTGAAGAGGCTCCGTCCGGCTTGCAGGAGCCGGAGCTATTCGAACTCGACGGAGAGCCGAGCCGACCTCGCCGACCGCCGCCTGCAGTTATTCACGCTCGAACCGCTGACAACGGTATGTTCAACATGAACACACGTGTCTGGGCAGATTGATCGCTAACATACTAAGGCCTAATCACACCCCGGTCCGCTTCTCCCGATCTGTCAGGAAGGCCTCCATCTGGAGACTGGTCCTCCAAGGTTGCGCGGCCACATAGCGAGGATGTTCTTCGCCAATCTGCTCGAGCACCAGAGCGTGACGGCGATGAGTCGGCTACTGGAGAGCTTTCACGACCCTGTGAGCGATCCAGGAGCCCGCCACCTCTAGCTCTCGAACGCGCCTTGGCTCTGTCGCGGGAGCTGTCTGCCGTCAACATCCCGAGCCAGATCACCGAAACCGGAGATCTAATGTTGGATATGACTGGATACAAGAGTAACGAAGATGACGCCCTACGTGCCGAGATCCTCGCCCGCAAAATCCTCTCCGAAGAATTAGAAGGAAACTACGACATTGGTGCCCTTTTTGGCTTTGACGAACAGGGCAACCTTTGGATCTATAGTAGTGAGGAAGCCAAGCAAGCTGCCATGGAGAAAACCATTGAATCTTCACTTCAGTCGCACAGGCGCAACGTGGCTGCAGATGCTGTCTCAGACCCCGGGTATCAAAGCGACGGCAGTGATGTCACGGCAACAGCACCGTTACATTCACATCGCAGATCCGAATCGGATGCTGGCCTCATGGATATGCAGACGCCTCCAAGAACGCCTCCCAGCTCATCAGGTCACGCCGGAGATCCGAACAGGAACTATGCAAAAACCCTGAGGCTGACGAGCGATCAGCTGAAGGCGTTACAGCTGAAACCTGGCGAGAATGTCATGAGTTTTACTGTCAATCGAGCAACCTGCTCAGCGAACATGTATCTTTGGAAGCATGACTCGCCTGTGGTTATCTCGGATATTGACGGTACAATCACAAAGTCCGATGCCTTGGGCCATGTGCTCAACATGATTGGTCGCGACTGGACTCATTCAGGAGTTGCTAAGCTCTATAGCGACATCACTGCCAACGGCTATAACATCATGTATCTCACGAGTCGATCTGTCGGTCAGTCTGATACGACGAGATCTTATCTGAACAACATCGTGCAGGAGGGTTATCGGATGCCTCCCGGACCGACAATTCTATCTCCTGATCGCACTTTCTCAGCACTACGACGCGAAATCTACCTTCGGAAACCTCACGTCTTCAAGATGGCCACTCTTCGGGATATTCGTAACCTCTACGGACCAGACGGGACACCATTCTACGCTGGTTTCGGTAATCGGCTAACGGACCAGATTTCTTACCGAACCGTGGATGTGCCGAGGAACCGGATCTTTACAATCAACTCCAACTCCGAGGTCTCGTTGGATCTCCTGAGTCTCAACAAACTCAAAATGAGCTACGTCAATATCAATGAGGTCGTGGACCACTACTTCCCACCTGTCGGTACCCTTGTACAGGGTGGAGGTGAAGAATATACCGACTTCAGATACTGGCGAGACGACCCTCTTGACCTAGACGATTTCTCTGCCAGCGATAGTGATGATCAGCCCAAGCGTTCAGGAATCCAGGCAACTCGATATGAGGAAGAAGAGGACGATGACGATGACGACGAAGATGACGACGATACCAACGATGCTCTTGCAAACAGCTACATATCGCGCGCATCCCTAGATGAGTATGCAGAGGCGGATAGTGTTTTGAGTAGCAGCATGGATGAGGAGCAAATGATTGCTTCAATGACGCATGAGCTCGATGAAGCGGATGATGAAGACGACCTATACGAAGAGGCAGACGAGGAATTAGAAGACGACGACAACGAAGAAGATGATGAGACACCCGCAGCGGAGGATCTCCGAACCGTCGAACCCTTCTCAGAGCCCCGCTCAAGACCCCAGCACCTAGAAGAGGATGTTAATGCCGAATTAATCACAGGGGTTAGTCGATTGGCGGTGGGGAAGTGAAGATAAACATAGAAAGCTAAGTCTGCGTAGCAAAAATTCGCTGTTCCTAGATTCGAAGAGCCAGTCGAGATCCGACATTAACGCCAGAGCGGGAGTTTAAGGATGTAGTTCATGGCATCAAAGGCATAGCGCGGCGTTTGGAATAATTGGCACGTGTGCCATCATTGTCACATCTTGCATAACGTAAAAACGAGGACCTGGAAAATGTCAGGCTGTGCTTTCAACATCCAGTTCTACCATTGATCGCTGTCGGCAATTGGGAGAGGAATGATGTGTCTATCCTTCGGTTTCGTTTATTGTAGATATGAATTCATTACTCTACGCGGATGTAAAAATCCTATCATTCTAAGTGCCGCATCCCTCTCGTTTTACTTTTGCTGTTTGTTCATGTAGTTGATTCGAATCTCCACGGCTCGCCTATGGGCCTCCAACTCCTCAACCTTGGCCAGTTGCATAACAGCAGAACCAACATTTTTCAGACCCTCGGCAGTGAGGTTGGAGCTTGTGATGTGCTTCTGGAAAGAACCAAGGTTGACGCCGGAGTATTGCTTCGCGAAACCGTAGGTAGCTAGAAAAGGATCAACAGTTGCCATCGTTTCAGTTCTCAGGGATGTGTCGACTTACGAAGCGAGTGGTTAACACCGGCAGAGTAGTCACCAACACTCTCAGGGGTCCAGTGGCCGATGAAGACGCTACCTGCGTTCATTACCTGATCGATGACCTTCTCGGCATCCTTTATTTGTAAGATAAGATGCTCGGGAGCATATTCGTTGCTAATGCACAAGGCCTCGTCTATAGACTTGGCCTGAACAGTGACAGAGTGTGCGATAGATCCACGAACAATATCAACCCTGGGCAAAGCCATGGCCTGATTGTGAACTTCATCCTCAATAGCCTTGAGCTGCTCTTCATTGAGATCGACAGCAACCAAGATAACCTGGCTATCAACGCCGTGCTCGGCTTGGGAGAGCAGATCGGAAGCAACAAAAGCAGGGTTGGCGTCCGAGTCCGCAACAACCAGGACTTCCGAGGGGCCGGCGGGCATGTCAATACCACACCCAGCGTTGGTATCGTTGCTGATGTGCATCTTCGCAGCTGTCACGAACTGGTTGCCGGGGCCTAAGATCTTGTCTACCTTGGTAACGCTCTCGGTACCGTAGGCCATGGCCGCAATCGCTTGTGCACCTCCGGCTAAAACAATGCTCTCGGCGCCGACCTTGTCAGCAACATAGACAATCTCAGGGGTAATTTTGCCGTCAGCTCGAGGAGGCGAGGCGAAGATGATCTTTCGGCAACCAGCAACCATAGCGGGTACTCCCAGCATAAGAGCGGTACTAGGCAAGACAGCAGTGCCACCCGGGATGTACAAACCAACCCTTTCAATAGGTCTAGAGAAACGACTGCACACAACACCGGGCATAGTTTCAACCTTGAGGGCCCTGTCTTCCTTCTGGGCGGAATGAAACTTCCGGATGTTCTCATAAGAAATGTCGATGGCTTTGATAGTCTCGGGGGCGAGGTCCATGAGCTCCTTAGGGAAGGGAGCTTTCAGCACAGGGGATGTTAAAGAAGTTGCCTTCTCAAACTTGTGGGTGTAGGATAACACAGCTTTGTCTCCTCCCTTGCGAACCTCCTCGATGATGGGCTTGATGACATTAAGAATAGCATCGGGAGACTTTTGGGATGGACGTTTCAACTTCTCCAGCAGCTCAGCCTCAGAAGTTTTCGTGGCATCTATTCTCTCCATGCAGATGCGTTGGTCGATAGGCTTCTCAACTAGCGGAGACTTGGAGGCTCCGGTTTCGGCGGTTTTGATGCCCTCCTTCTCAGCCCATTTGCCCTTGGCGTTACCCGTCCTCCTTTTTACCTTCAGGCTCTTGGCGTCTAGGTTGGCCTCAATGTCAGCCAAGCTAACATCAGCACCAACGGCTTTAGTCAGAGCGAAATAGATCAAGTCCGCGGCTTCAAAAGCGATGTTCTCCTTGGTCTTGCCATCGCAAAGCTCTTCAGCTTCTTCCATAATCTTAGCCCGCAGAAGCTTCTCATCAGAGAACAACCTAGCGGTATAGGATCCCTGGGGCGCCGACTCTTTTCTTGACTTGAGGGTCTGTTCCAGCGCCGCAATTCCTTTGAGGTCTCCAAAGCAACCAAACTGCTCCAAGTGGCAGAATCGACCCTTCTGCTTCACTACAAACTTCAACGTGTCATTGTCGCAGTCCAGCCCAATGCGCACAAGTTCCTGAGTGTCACCCGAGGTAAGCCCCTTGACCCACAAACCTCGTTTCCGGCTTTGATACACGCCCCTTTGCGTCTTCAAGGCCTCCAAGACACTCTCTTCGCCAGTGTAGGCAAGTCCCAATGCAACTCCGGTATCATCCGTAACCACGGTCGGAATAAGCCCATCTGATCTATCGGATTTCCAGTATGATGCAATCACCTTGGACAATAATAGTTTGTGACTGTCATCTTTGTTGGTTGTCAGGCCGTCCGAGGGCAAAAGCGGAATCGCATTGCATTTTTTGGCAGTTTCAATGAATTGCGGTAGGGGCGTCTCTGGGATCGGCTTGAGAAAAAGATTTTTGATCTTCTTATTTTGTGCCTCTTCTGTAAACTTGGTCAAACCACTACTTGACAGATCGAAATTCTTGATCAACAGGCCATTTGCCGAGGCAGCAGAAAGGTCCAGCTCTGATACTGTGGGGATGACTCTGGATCCGAAGTCTGTGTATTCTGAGAAATTGTCGGCGGCAACGAAGACCCTTCGAACACCACAATCGAGGAGCGCAATAACATCGTCTGAAGATGATAAACTCGTCACGTCCATATGAACATTCCCCTCTGCGCTGTAATTGTAGGAGTCCTTAAGGGGAGCGTCATAGAAAGGAGCCCCTAGTAAAGAGACTTCCTGGTGACGAAGGCCATCGGAAGCGGCTTGTCCGTCGCGGACAGTGACACTGACCAAGAACGGCAACGGGAGTGTCGTCTCCATGGTGAGTCAAATGGGCAAGCAAGGGTCTGAAAGACAATTGCAAGCAAATATGACGAGAATCAGAGTAATCAGGGAGAAGAGAGAAGATCAACTAGGGTCTCTGATGAGTTAAAAATCAATTGGTGCAGAAAAGTTGGTGGTGACGACAGTGACATCGGCGGTCTGGTGGGGCAGCTCTTTTCGTTTTACCCCTCCGTGGGTACCTTCCCCTTCCCCTACCCCTCCTCGGTCACAACGGAAATGTTCAGATTGGTGGTATCTTATCCATGAAGGCATATGATAAACACCGTGCTCGACACCACTCCATCACCAATAGATAAGTTACCGATTCAAGCCGAGACCTGTATCAACATAAAGTACTCCTTCTAGCGGAATGAAAGAAATTGCCCGTCGAAAAGACCTGATGGTATCGCTCTCCCTAACTTTGATCTCATCTACAGATGTGGGTAGGCATAAGTGTGTCTTAAATTTCTTGATCAGCACCTAGAGGACTCCAAAAACGTCAACCAAGACCTAGAGTGCATAGACAACTAGAGATGGAGAGGCAGCCGTTCTCGGAGGTCGTCGACATCGCCGGAGAAAGGCAACTCTAAGACTCGGGGGATTTATCGAGGGAGTCCAATGGCTTACCATCCGACCAGTACTGGCTTACTCTGGTCCTTCTAGTAAGGCTTTAATGTTGCATTCGAAGTTCACTGAGATTTATTGGAGACCGTGCCAGAGGACCGCTACTGACGGGTGATCACTGGTGTGAGGAACAGAGTCACTCGTCGTGATGAATGTCGAAGGGCTGGTGAGGATGGTTAGGAAACAAGCGACGGATATAAAAAATCGAGCAATGCGAGCAAGATAGCTGAAGGAAGAGAAAGGAGTGCAAGGAGTCGGGGGGGTATTTAGGGTGAAATGGATGAGTAGCGCTTCAACCTTCCAACCTAACCAGGTAGCCAAGGCTCGAAGACAGGTTTGCCAAGGCATCTGTCAAAGCACAGATATCGATATCGCTGCGGAAATTTACGTGCTAGTTTTTGGACAGCATGTAAGTCTCAGCCCAATACTTTACCAAGGCGCAGGGTGCTTTATCCCACCCTTTGGGGGCGCCCTTCTAAATAAGCTAAGTTTGTACCTGCATTAGTGGTTAGACTCGACGCACCTTGAACACGGTGCATCAACTTACTGCTTGTAAGGGCTTAATCGCTTATTTCAACTTGCTCCAGGCTTTTTTATTGTGGAAATAATCCAAAAAGGAGTGTTCTTAAAGAGGGTGAAATCAACCCTTCAGAGAATGTCAGTTGAAAAGTCTATAAATCAAAAGATGAAAAGGTAGCCTGTAAGGTTAGATAGAAAGAGATATAGAAAGTTGGTGTAAGATCTAGACGACATATAACAAACTCAGACCAGGCTCGTGCTCGCACATAGAACTACCTTTTCAAAGTGTAAGAAGCCAAGATATCTCACTTATTTCGCTGGGAGGGACGGGATCGCAACTAGGATTGGTTCATACTTTCTAACAGCGATTCCAGTCTGCATTCTTCAAGAATCATTGCTTCTGAGAATTAATGCTCCCTGCTCTCTCAGAATACCCATCCTCCAAAGCTTGTACGCAACGAGCCTCTGCAACTAATGCCTTCTCTCTGGCGTCCTGGCAGCATCGGCTGTCTTTGCTACGTTTCTCGCGGTTTGGTTCAGTGCACTTTAGCGCCGACTGAACTAAGGTGCCTACTAAAGCCACCAAGAAACAGGGAGTTACAGCAGTGCCGCGCGTTGGCTTACTTAAACACTAGCCTCGGAGCGGGGCCAGTAGGTGCACCACCGGTGGTGCAAATAGAGCTTACATAATAGTATCCCCAATTCGATCTAATGAAGCGTAAGAGCCCTCTATTGAAGGCTACGACTATTGATGACTGCTGAAGGCTATAGTCAAAGGCTACTTATTATTGAAGGCTGCTATTGAAGGCTATTATTGAAGGTTACTGCTGAAGGTTACTGCTGAAGGCTACTGCTGAAGGCTACTGCTGAAGGTTGCTAAAAGGCTGCTGTAATTACTGCTAGATTCAAGGATAATATTATGTAAGCTCTATTTGCACCGCCGGTGATGCACCTATTGGGGAGCGCTCTCACTCTCGGCTGAAACCTTTGTGCTATCACTCGAATTGCCAAGACCCATCGGCGTTGTTAACTGCTGTCTTGCAGCATCATTGATAATGGCTTCCAGCCAACCCCAGACCAACGGAGTTCCATCTTCATCAACGGGCACTTCTCAGACGATTTCAAACACGCAAACAACAGCTGCCACCACCCAACCGGCAACCTCTCAGTCCGCTCGTCCTCCAACACCCTCCACTTCAACCCCGCAACCTCGCGACTCCCGACTCGTCGAGCTTCTTTTAACGTCGCAAGGCGTCACGGCCTATGAGCAACGGGTTCCTTTGCTC
This sequence comes from Microcera coccophila, assembly GCA_024112705.1. NCBI lineage: Eukaryota > Fungi > Ascomycota > Sordariomycetes > Hypocreales > Nectriaceae > Microcera > Microcera coccophila. Next base: position 41,033 of record JAMYIC010002095.1, on the reverse strand, counting down.
CTCCTCGACTTCGCTTACCGACATACATCATCGGTGCTCAGCGACGCGCTCCATCTTTCGGGCGATCCCTACATCACGCAAGCCGGCTCGAAGCCATCTGCAAGCTCCGGCGCGACGGCAACAGCTGCTGGGGATGCCGCCGTGTCAGCAAATGCTGTGAAGCTCGCCATTGCAGCACGCCTAAGCTACCAGTTTCGAGGAGGCAGTGGCGGTGGTGGCATTGGCAAAGACTACATGCAAGAGCTGGCGCGAGACCGAAACAAGGTCGCACTGCCGAAGATTGTTCCCAATGAATGGGGTGTCCGTTTGCCGAGTGAACGCTTTGTGCTGAGTGGAACAAGCTGGGGCTTGAAGGATGCGTGGGAGGAAGACGACGATGAAGATGATGAGAGAGACGACGCCATGGAAGGTATCGAGGCCCCGGATCTGGAGGATGTGGGTGGCGATGGCGTAGAAGGCGGCACAATGGAAGACGTGTTCGGAGAGGACGTCGACCAGAAGATGGCGGAAGAGTAGATTACGCCATCATGAGGAAATATCCTCGGAGAAGTCTAGACATCAACAGTGGGCAAAAAAGGGGTCATCGGATGACCTAGGATGTTACTCGGGACGGCGTTAGGGTGTTTATAGCCTATTAATTCTGTCATGCTAGGCACGTTTACTACCCACGAGAAATGGCAAACCTAATACATTGAAAGGGATAAACAAAGACGGGGCGTCTCTAAAAACATGAGGACAAGTTCTCCAGTTCTCCCAGTTGATGTGATAAATACCCTGTCAAATATGGGTATACTACTAAGAGTAGAAGATCTCTGATGAAATTCCCCAAAACTGGGACCCGATGAAGTCCAAACAATTACGGCCGAGGGAATCCGAGGGAATGGTAACGATGCTTCACAACTCCATGTTACCTAGTATGAACAAGGGAAATATTTATGATACACTAGGCCTGTAAAACGGTATTTCATACACTCTATACCCTGGATCGATTTTCGCAAACCTCTTCAGCCTTCTCTACCTTAAAACTTGGGCTTCATGGTGTTCCTCAGTCTCTGGTAGTCAAACAGAGCCTCAATGGTTCCCACAGCACTGACGGCGATGTCCCGGTCCCAGAGCTTTCGGTTGGCAAAGTCCATGATATCCTTCTCAGTGATGGCATCGACCTTGCGCTCGATCTCGCTAGGCAGCATGCGACGACCAGTAGTGACGAGCTGTCGGCCGATATCCTCAGCGATAGCAGTGGTACCGTCAAGGGACAGGAGGATGGAAGCCTTGAGCTGAGCCTTGGCACGTTCAGTCTCGGCGGCATTGACGTTGGTGCAGAGACGCATCCACTCGCGAATAGCAAAGTGAACGAGATCGTCGACTCGGTCAGGCTTGTCGCAGACCAGGTAGATACCCCAGAGACTGTGTCTTGTTAGCCTTCTTGAACCCGTCCGTCAAATTTAGAAATGAGACATACCCGGTATCGCTGTAGCTAGTGGAAAAGCTCATGAAGCTGTTGGCGATATCGTGCTTGTGGACGTAACCGCTAAGCTTGCTGCCCTGATGAGGAGCGCTGCCCATAGCCCGGTCGTAGTTGCCAACGATGGCCTGGGCAACAAGAGCGGTAAAGTAGTCATCGTCGTTCCAGCTCACACCCTCAACAGCAAGGGCAATGTTGGCGGTGGGCATAGTATCATCTCGGACACGGACATCAGACCCGATGAAGTCGGCCTTCTGTCTGGAGAGCTGGTAGGCATGGTTCTCAGGGCCCCTGCTGGGGAGACCCTCGAAGTGCTTCTCAGCGAGTTCAACTAGTTGCTCGTGGGGAATGCCTCCAGCACCAACGAGAACCATTCGGTCAGCAGTGTAATTGTTCTTGATGTAGTTGACAAGCTCGGTTCGGGTGATGTCGCGGATGTTCTGGCGAGGGCCGAGGATGGTGCGGCCTAAGGGCTGCTGCTGGAAAGCCGTGGCATGGAGATGATCGAAAACGACCTCCTCGACCTGCTTCTCGACCTCCTCCGACTCACGAAGAATAACGTCGCGCTCACGATTGATGGCGGCCTCATCGAGACGAGAGTTCTGGAGAATGTCGGAGAGAATGTCAACGCATTGGGGGACGTCAGAATTGAAGGCCTTGGCGAAGTAAACAGTGTTCTCGCGCTATGCTTGTGTCAGCCGCCATCACCAAGATATTCCTTCACCCGACTCACCGAGGTGTAGGCGTTCAGATGACCGCCCATGTTCTCGATCTCGAGCTCCAATTGCTGCTGAGATCTCTTGGCAGTGCCCTGGGGTCATTGTTAGCCATAAGTCGTGATCGATTGATGGATTTTCGAACCTTGAAGGCAAGGTGCTCAAGGAAGTGCGCAGTGCCATTGTTCTCAGCTGTCTCAGCCCTCGAACCAGCATCGATCCAGACACCCACGGTTGAGGTCTGCGCCCAGGGAGAGTATTCGGTCGCAACCTAATTCACACGAGTTAGGAAGTCATCCTGAGATGCATACAGAGGCCAATTGGCCCCGGACGATGGCGCTCACGGTCAATCCATTCTTTAGAGTAGTGGTTTGAGTTTTGCCGAGGGTAGAGGGTGTTGCGAAGCCTCGTCGGAGGAGAGCGGCAGCCGAAAGACCAGCACGGTTTCGCAGGCCTTGCGAGAGGTTCAAAGCTAGTCTCCGGGACGCCATGGCGGAGGTTTGGAGGGTCAACACTGAATTGAGTGGTTTGATGAAATCTTTCGATCCTGTTCGGCTAGAAGCTTTCCTAAGATAATTTGCAGCCTGAGCTTTGAGGCCAATTTACTTAGTCATTCCGAGCAGCTCCGATCACAGTAAATTCAGATGCCATCGTCCAATGAGATGCCCCTATTACTAACCACTTCCCACCCACCGAGGCCCCCACTCCTGGCGCTGAAAACGTCCGCGAGGACGTCAGTGTTAGAATGTATGAGTGCCTTCATGCATGGCTGCCCATCGAAGTCTAAACCTTTCGAGTGCATCCCGTTATTAGAAATCGAATTTCTTTCATTTCAATCTAAGAATCAACCTCATTGTCGAACCCAGTGTGCCCTTCCTCCCAGCCCGTGCCCCTCATCCCTATCCAGGCCATGACCCAAGACAGTTATGACTTTGCCCAAGAATTTCAATCAGTCTATATCCCTGAACAAAGACAAAATCTTCAGCCTCCCGTATCTGAAAATATGAAAGTTCACCTGCAGAGTTACCCTCAATTGGGGCAAGTTACCCCAGTTCAAGGTAACGAGACCATTTTCACCGTCGTACTAGAGCTTTCCCTTGTTCATGTCAATGAAGCTTGGGAAGTCACACTATGGCACTCGATAGACGACTCAGAGTGGACTGATGCGCATTTGTCACCACTACATGCTGATCATGCTCCTCAGTCTTTACAGGCTTTGTCCCCATCAGTATTTTACTCATACTTCAGTACGACATTGCACTTGAAGAGATCTGTTCAATTCACCCTCAAGTTTCGCCATAATCAGCACGAGGAGTGGAGATGGGTTCGTGACGAATACGGATTCAAGGATGGCCTAGTCATAACTACCTCAACCTCAACCACCTCCGAGTATCTGTCCGACCGGATCCCTGATCTAAACTCAGAATGGGCAGTTTCATCATGCATCAGTCAGTCCCCGGGGACCAAAGTTTGGTCTCTTGAAGTGCCTATCACAGCTGCTAGAGGAGATGATTCAACTTATAGGGATATTGTCATTGGAACTCCCTGGGGGTCATTCCTTAGGTGAGTGCTGCAGTCCAGTATTCGCCAATGACGAGGCGAGCGTCCCGTACTGAGACTAACATTGTAAAGGTGGTTTGCTTTAGTTCGGTTGTGGTCCCCATGGCTTGCGCCTCGGCACGGCACCATAGACTTCTCCCTAGATAAAGAGGCAATCTTGTGCTCGTTCATGGGCTCTAACGGTCAAAATCTCGTCTTTCTTGCACTGAGTGGCGCACGAGATGTGCTATCGGTCTTTCGTCACACCTCCACAGGATCTCTTGCGGTTCATGTAAGAGAATCACAGCCTCCCTGTGGCCCTAACTCACTAATGAGGTAGGCACGGAACGACGGGTCATCGGAAGAGAAAGTAAATATCCTTGTTTCTGAAGGCATGGCCTTTGAAAACGCTGTGGCTGCCGTCATGTATCAAGCTAGAGACTTATTATCAGAGGCATACCAAACTGATCCCAGTTGGAACCAAGAGCTGTCGACTTTGGCTCACGGCTTTGACCCGACATGGATGGAGAACTGGTACGATGGACTGGGGTTCTGTATGTTCATTATCGTTCTAACTCCGCTCATCTTGACTGACAATCACTGTCTAGGTACCTGGAACGCCATTGGCCAAAAGCTTACAGAGCAGAAAATATTTGAGGCAATGGACAATTTAGCTAATCACAACATCAAAGTCTCGAGTCTCATCATTGATGACAATTGGCAATCTCTCGACTACGCAGGACCGAGCCAGTTTCAGTACGGATGGAAAGAATTTGAGGCTGAGCCCAAAGCATTCCCCAAAGGTTTAAAATCTACGATCTCCCGCATTCGCGATAAACACCCTCACGTTCAACATATTGCAGTATGGCATGCCCTCCTTGGTTACTGGGGCGGAATCTCACCAGACGGAAAAATTGCAAAGACGTATAAAACCATTGAGGTGATGCGTGAAGAAGCAAAGCGACGCAACCTCCCGTTTGGGGGGAAGATGACCATCGTTGCAAAGGAGGATGTTTCTAGATTTTACAACGATTTCTATCGTTTTCTTGACGACTGCGGCATCGACGCAGTCAAAACGGACGCTCAGTTCATGATGGATACTTGGGTTAATGCCGAAACACGCCGCGATCTGATCAAAACCTACCTCGATGCCTGGACAATCTCAATTCTTCGACATTTTGGGGCTAAAGCAATTTCATGCATGTCCCAAATTCCACAAGCGCTATTTTACTCCCAAATGCCGACAAACAGACCCGCAATTCTCGTTCGAAATTCAGACGACTTCTTTCCTGAAATTCCAGCTTCTCATCCCTGGCATGTATGGGCGAATGCCTACAACAGCATATTTATGAAGTACCTGAATGTACTCCCCGACTGGGATATGTTTCAAACCGTCCACGATTATTCGGGTTTCCATGCCGCAGCAAGATGCGTGAGCGGCGGGCCAATCTATATCACAGATGTTCCTGGCCAACACAACATGGACTTGATCGGGCAAATGACAGGTACAACGCCGTGTGGCAAGACGGTTATATTCAGGCCCAGCGTGGTTGGCAAGGCTATATACCCTTATATGGGATACGATGACGATTCGCTTCTGAAAGTAGGGAGCTACCATGGTCAGTAAAATCTATAGATGATTTTAATCTGAACCGCCGACTGACTAAAACAGGGTCTTCCCAAGCAGGTACCCCTATTCTCGCCATATTTAATATTTCCACTTGGCCCTTAACCGAGCTCATCCCGTTCTCTTGTTTCCCAGGGGCAGCTCGATCAGTCCAGTATGCTATTCGAGCGCACACCTCAGGCAAGGTATCACAGCCCACGATGGTTGATGATGCATCCTCACTCATCACCGCAGCACTTCCGGTCCGAGGATTTGAGATCTTTTGCGCATTTCCGTTGACCGCTGTACCAAGCCAGAAGCATGATAAAATCCTGGTGGCAAATTTGGGGTTGTTGGGTAAGATGACAGGTTCTGCAGCAATCATCTCCAGCAATATCGCACAACGAGAGAATAGCCGGGTCCTCCTTGATACTCGAATCAAAGCTTTCGGAATCTTAGGTAAGTAGTGTCGCACCGGAGTAATTTTTCAAGGAGGTCTGATCATATTTTTAGGGGTATATATATCCACGTTGCCAGATATGACGGTCATGAGAGACTTCATTGCAACAATAAGAGAGCAACCAATTCCGCCACGCACTGTCGCTGTTTCAGAGGTTGATCCTCACGTTCTCGAGATTAATATTGAAAGGGCTTGGAAGGAAATGGACCTGAAAAGTGGCTGGAGTAATGATGTTGAACTCAAACTATACTTCAGTGCTTGACTGACGTGGACCGACCCGAAGCAATCAGAAGAGCCATACAATACCGCATTACCACGGACCAAATCATGAAATTTTATCTCCCATTCGATTCTCACCTCGGTTTCAGCTTCTTTCAAATATCTAAGCTAATCTTTATCATAGCTGAGATCAGCATCCTATTCTCAATCTACTTTTATGCTCAAGCCTCTGCAATTCGCAATGAATCCCTTAGACGGTTAAAAAGCATTTCAGGTAGGTGAAGCGCAACGTTATGCCCTAGAATCTCGTGGATCTGCAAGAAGATGAGGTCAGCTTGACAACCAAAACCCTCTTCTACCGTTTCCATGGTTGACGCGTAGACTGGAGTGCCGAGGATGAAGGCATTTCCATTTCCAGCTGAGTACTATGCCTCACCAAGATGAAGAACCGCCTTATCGATAAGCCCCTACTTAGCCTACTCGGTGTGGAGCTGGTCTTGGAGGGAAAAAAAAACGTTGCCCCGCACTCGCTGCCCAGGCTCCAAGGATCCTATAAAAAATTTCGGGCGGGCAACACCAATCCTTTTTCTTCTCTTTCTTACGGGAAGAAGCGTTCTATCAATTTCAGCAGTCGGTTCGAGCCATTTCTACATCGACCCCTTCGTCTTCGACCTCACTCCATTTCTCGTTTCTCACAGCATCCTTTCTTCACTTTATTGTCAAGAAAAATGTCTGCCATCAACGGTGCCACAAAGGTCCTCGACCATCGCACAGCCCTCGATGTGCTCGAGGAATACAAAAGCCGTGATGGACTCGATCTCCACGAGCTCATGGACACAAGCAAGCACGGTGGTCTGACCTACAACGACTTCCTGCTGCTGCCCGGTTACATCGGCTTCGCTGCCTCAGAAGTGTCACTCGATGCTCCCATTACTAAGCGCATCACACTCAAGACACCCTTCGTCTCATCCCCCATGGACACTGTCACCGAGCACGAAATGGCCATCCACATGGCTCTCCAGGGCGGACTGGGTGTCATTCACCACAACTGCTCCATCGAGGCCCAGGCCGCCATGGTCCGCAAGGTCAAGCGATACGAGAACGGTTTCATCCTCGAACCCATTGTCATCGACCGAAACACTACAGTCGGTGAAGCAAAAGCTCTTAAGGAGAAATGGGGTTTCGGTGGATTCCCCGTGACAGGTCAGTACCGTGTTTCTTTTCCATTCCACTCATTATTGCATGATTACACACCATTTTATACATAACTTTCGTTCCACCGTATAGACTATCGTCATGGGGACAAAAATACTATGATAGCAACCACAAGCTCTTAACTTGGCGCTTTTCAGTCGGTTGAAGTTCAGCATCTAACTGAGAGACAGAGGACGGAAAGCTCGGCTCGAAGCTTTTAGGCATTGTCACCAATCGAGACCTCCAGTTCGAGGAGGACAACAACCAGGCCGTCTCCAAGGTTATGGTTACTGAACTTGTCACCGCTCCCGACGGGGTTACTCTCATCGAGGCCAACAAGATTCTCGCCAAGTCTAAGAAGGGCAAACTCCCTATTGTTGACAAAAGCTTCAACTTCGTCTCAATGATTTCGCGATCGGATTTGACCAAGAACCAGCACTTCCCTTTCGCCTCCAAGCTGCCTGACAGCAAGCAGCTCCTCTGCGCCGCTGCTATTGGTACCCGTCCGGAGGACAAGGTTCGTCTACAGAAGCTGGTCGACGCTGGCTTAGATGTTGTCATTCTAGACAGCTCTCAGGGAAATAGTATGTACCAGATTGAGATGATCAAGTGGTGCAAGGCTGAGTTCCCTGATCTTGATGTGATCGGAGGAAATGTCGTCACTCGGGAGCAGGCCGCTTCTCTCATCGCCGCTGGCGTCGATGGTCTTCGTATCGGTATGGGTAGTGGCTCCGCCTGCATCACCCAGGAGGTTATGGCTGTCGGTCGTCCCCAGGCAGCTGCTGTTTACAGTGTGAGCCGCTTTGCTGCCCACTTTGGCGTCCCTTGCATTGCCGATGGTGGGGTCCAGAACGTTGGCCATATCGTTAAGGGCCTTGCTTTGGGCGCCTCCACTGTCATGATGGGCGGTCTTTTGGCCGGCACCACCGAGTCACCCGGTACATCCTTCGTTTCCCGAGAGGGCAAGCTGGTCAAGGCCTACCGAGGTATGGGTAGCATTGATGCCATGCAAGACAAGAAGGCCGGTAACGGCAGCAAGGACAGCCAAAAGAACAACGCCGGTACCGCTCGCTACTTCTCCGAGGGCGACAGTGTCTTAGTTGCTCAGGGTGTTTCTGGTGCTGTTGCTCACAGAGGGTGGGTACTCGTTCTCAAATAACTGATGTCTGCATACGCTAACAAACTACCACAGTTCGATCAACAAGTTCGTTCCCTACCTTGCTGCTGGTCTGAAGCACTCCCTGCAGGACAGTGGCATGCGCAGCTTGGTTGATCTTCACGAAAGCGCCGAGAACAGCACTCTGCGCTTCGAGATCCGAACCGCCAGCGCTCAGCTCGAGGGCAACGTGAACATGGAGTCTTACGAGAAGAAGCTTTATGCTTAATGATTTGTAACGTATATGAGATGTGGATCGGAAAAGCTGACATGGCATGTTATGAAATCTGATTTTGGAGTTGGGAAATTTCGGAGAGCTCCGTCGGATAGAAATCTGCTGGTTAGGTCCATATGTAACCTTTACAGCTAATAGCTCTAGGTGTTGATTAGTTCCTCGGATTGCGGGTTACGGCGTTTTACGATTATGGTCAAAAGCAATGATATACCAATTTCTTTTGCGGTTGCTATAAACATAGTTCATGCCAAAATTTTCTCTCATTCTCCTTTGCCAATGCTCGGCACATTTCAAGCGTGGAGCTTTGAGAAGGGCGCTTGTAAATAGCGTTACCAAAGTTCCTGAATACCCGGTGTGGTGCTGCACGGTAGTCCCTCCGTTAAGCTCAAGGTCTTCTAGTTCATTGCTCCCTTGACAAGAATTACGAAATATTACCCGCTCTTCTTCCTAGGTAGCCCTTGTGGGATTCTTGTCTAGTAGAGAAACAAGCGTTTTAAGTGCAATGCTCACTGAGCCTTAAGCGACTCTTTCCAACCTGCTTCTTATAAAACCAGGCCGATGACTGTCTCTGAGTGACCGGGATGAAACCCCCTATGTTGGAATTCAGGGTAGGTACTGACGTGTATAGGGTTTGCGTCTTTACAATGGACAGAACTTGCTTGAGAATATGGTGGATTTGAAGAGCCGTGAACATTTTTAAGTTTTCTGGTCAAACCAACTCATCCTTTTCACACTATAACAAGCAGGGACGACGTCTTCGGCGGTCGAGCTAGACTATACATAAAGAGACAGAACGATTCCAATCCATGGGGGTATATATTATGAGATCCACCATCAGTAACCTCCTTTTCGCACCATCCACGTTCTCTTCCCGGGCACCCTCCAATGATTAGTACTGCTTCTGAGGGGGTGGCTGCTGAGGGTTGTACTGTTGCTGGGGCGGGGGGAAGGATCCCTGGTGCTCCTGGATGCCCATCTGCTGCTGCTGAGGAGGCGGCGATTGCTGAGGAGTCATCTGGTGTGCGGGAGTGGGCATGTGCATGCCCTCCTTCTGGGACTGATATCCCTGAGTGACAGGACCCGAGGCGAGACGAGCCTTGACTTCCTTGTCCTGCTGGATGAGGGCGCAGCATCCGCACCAGTAGCTGACGCAGCAATCGCCCATGCCGCTGCCCTGAATGCCAAATCGTTCACGAATCTCTCCTCGCTTCATCATAGCGTAGCTGTGAGGAATTGTGTCAGCGGAAATCGGTGCATGAATCCGACAACGGATCCCAAGGGAGAAAGCCTAGAGAATACGTACATCCAACCACAGCCAGTAAAGCACTGGATACCTGTGAAGAGCAGACAGTCACTGTTAAAGTTATCGGCCGTCTGCATGGTAGGATCCCTCATTCGATCCGCAGTCTGTCCGAGAACTGTCATGCCATGTTAGCTTCCCGCTGCCAACTCCTTTGTTGCTGCTTGTCATGAACATCAAGCCGAAAGACATACGAATGCATGGCAAGAAGGTACTGAGCAGGCAAGAATCGCAGGGCGAGCAATCGCACAGTCCACTCTGCCATTCCTGGTTCTGGACATTTTGTCCCTGGGTATACTGAGTCTGGGGCTGCTGGTAGGCCATTGTGATCGATGGACGATGATGAGAATCGGATGAAGAAGCTGGGGGAAGTTGTGCGATGCGACAGCTAACAGAAGGAAGCAGAGCTCGATAAGAGGAAGTAAGACTTGGTGGCTGCGCCCTGGCACAGTAGAGTTGATATGTGAAGTTGGGTGATGTAAGAACAAACAGAACAAGCAAAAACAAGAACCAGATCTTGCAGAGAGAGCAGCGAGCCTTCAATTAAAACAAAAACTGTTTGAGCGGAGCTCCCAAGCCACTCCGTCTTACATGGTTCTCCACCTCCATCGCCTAAGGCTCAGGCAGGCTGTGCAACGTCCGGGACCTCCCAAGGTTTCACAAGCTTGAGGAGCTGCAGCACGACCACCACGGCATCTGCTAGGGAGACTAGGTAGTTGGCCCTAGTCCCCTAGGGCTGATCGTGTGTGGATCTGTGCCGTGCTGACGGAGGGTAGCAATTGGTGGGTCGGCGGAAATTTGTGTACCACAGCGATTGGAGCTGCGTTGATGCAAGTTGTCTAGCCGGAAATGCTAGGATCGTCAACCAGCTGAACGAAGAAGCGGGCCCTAATTTGGGAATAGACTCCAATTGGCCTTGGCTCGATTTAATTTTGGCCTGGGCGTATGTTTGCCGGCATGTCAGACGAGGGCGGGTTAAGCGGTCGGTGGCCCGGGGCTGACACGAAGTGGTAGGGCTCGAGCTTGCCATTGGGCCGTAGGGTCAATATTTTGCTTCTCCAGACGCTGACGTTCCTGCATGAACCTCCGAGAGTCACCGGCCACCATCAATGTTGATGGTGAAAGTCTGATGGAACCCAGGCGATTGAACCTCATGAATTTTCTTGGGTAAAGTTGCTTCGACCATTATAAGTCGGTCGACTTGCGACGGTCTTCCGACTCAGAATCACGTAATCAGGCTTTACCGTCTTTCCGCCCCGTAGCTTTCGCTCCCTGGGCGAGAAATCGTCCGTCTCGAAACTTAATTTCTCGTAGAATTTTAGACCCGACGTGTTACTCACGAAACACGTAAGCATCACCTTCACTGTGCTGGGGATGTTCTCTGCGACAGCTGTGAGGTATGCCATGAGCTGTGAGCCAAGGCCAGTCCTGTACTCTTGGTCAGCTCTGTCATCAGCCACATGCAGTTGGTTGGTGCCCGTTACAAATACTTTTGGCACCATCTTAACACGCAAACCTTTGTCTGGGGAAGAGAACCGGACTGGATGAAAAGGGGACATTCTTACCCCTGCAGTTCTGGTTTCAGATGGATCTCGAAGCAATAGACGACTGGCTCGCCGTTCTCAAAGGTAGGCATCATAGATGTGAAGCCTTTCAAGAAAGCCTGACGGTCTTTGATAAGGATGTATCGTAGATCGGGCGATCGCATCTCCTTTTTCTTCAGTCTAACGTGCCAGCCTATGGATGAGCTTCGATATGCCTCTCCACTGGTCTCATCGATGAGATCGAAACAAGCATCCAGCTCGTCGTTACTCATCTGTTGTGGGCATGTGAGGCTCAAATTGTAGACGTCCTCTGTCTGAGGGTGTGTCCATCGTGGCCATCCGTTTTCACTGCGCCACATCAAGAGGCGTTAGACTCGCATGCAAACACGAGATGCAGATGCATTGACCGCCAAACAAGGCTTGATAAACCTGCAAGTTCTCTTTTTGGGTGATCATACCTCGGTTTGATGTATTCTTTGACAAAGTCCTGGTTCGAGACGCTGTTGGCCGTCTCAATTGGATGGAGAGGGCGTTGTCGTCTGGTGCGAACAATCCTCGGCTCCGTAGGTACATGCCCGATAGTGCTGTTGGGTTCTGCCATGTTTCTTAGTCGTCGAAAGGAATGGATGAAGAGATGAAAAGACCTTCTCTTGGCTGCGCCGGGTTGAGATATTATCTGGTGTCATGATCGTACCTGCCTTGAATACCGCGTTCTCGTCAGGTCTTCTATTAGCCGAGGTTCTACCGTCGAGTCCGAACTTTTGATACTGGATTTCCATCGCTCGTCTTCACAACTAAAGCCATAACTTAATCTAACTTCTGATGAGCGTTTCTGAATGGGATGGTGTCAAGTTATCGTCTGCTGAATTTCAGCCGAGGCATAGCCACTCGCTCGCGTGGGTCACGTCTCAACGGCGCCTTAAGTCTGGATCATGTACGTGTATCAGTATCACCAGAGTAAATTCATGCATGAAACTCAGGACTGAGATGCTGACAAGATGCTAGTTTCTGCAACGGTCTAGAGTGCTTTCATTTTACCGCACCATTCTACGTGGCACAAAACGCATTGCGGATCCTAGGACAAGGGTCGAGTCTCGAAAGTATGCCCGCGATGAGTTTGAGAGGCATCGTAATGTCACAGACTTGGTAGGCCATTGACTTCTCATATTGGCCCCATCGTCACGACCGAAGCTGATAGAATGGACCAGGCACATACAAGGTATCTTCTGTCGATAGGCAAAACGGAGTGGGAGGGTATGGAGAGGTATATCGATGGTATGTAGCGTTGTAATTGTACATGACAAGCTTAATGCTCCTGTCGCGGCCGCTGTCAGACCTCCAATTGCACATCCCCGCGAACCAATGTCCACATTATGTCCATCCAAACAACTGTGTATACTTTCGCTTGTCTTCTAAATCTTTAAGCCGGCGTCGCTAGATGCCCATATCGTACACTTCCAGGTTAGCACAAGCCCACTCTCAAGTCCTCCAACAACCCTTCAACCTTGTCGCTGCTTGTGTCGAGGGTTTGCCTTGCAAATGATGTATAGATATCCATTGTGTCGCTTGCCAGCTTTTCGTCGGACGACCTGTCAAGCCATGTCAGCCATCTGCCTCCAACCGTAATCCCATCCCAGCCAATACAACGCTCAGAACTCAGACGATCACTGGACACAGGTGACCATACCTTGCAATGCTCGCACCTCTTCTTCACAGAGCTGTGCACCTTCATTCCTCTTGTCTGCTGCACCACTGTGCCCACTGCTCTGGAAACTGGGGCCATCCAATTGCCGCCGAACATCGAAGCAGTCGCGCCCAACGTTGAGGAAAAGTCTCGGGCCGCAAATGCCCCCATGAAACTCCTGGTGGCCAAGGACTTCGTGACGAGCGAAAAACTGCGCAGTAGGGACGCCATTGTGGTTGCGTTGTCGCGGTTGCTCGGAGCAAGTCTTGACGAGGTTGAGGTTTGCTGCACCACGACCGACCATCACCGAGTCACGTGCTAGCAATTTTCGTGCGTTTAGAAACTGTCGGAACTAGAACCACGATATTAAGGTGATCTGGAAGATGGGAAACGTTTGGGGGAAAACAGATACGAAATTCTCTAAATTAGACTAACTTGAATTTTGTTCTTCACACTGACATCTCAAATTCATTCGTCCTATAAGCCTCGAATTCTATTGTAATGGGCTGAGACACCATCCTCAGAATGACAGAAAAATTTACGCATTAGTATTGACAACACTATCATCACTGTGACCAGAGACTGTTTTGAACCCTCAGCTAGTCTATTACTTCTACTAGTAGCTACTGCACGCTCATTCTTTTCTGAAAATCTGTCTCCTGTCCCCCGAGCCGCCAGCCTCCCAGGACCCTCACGGTAGATTCACCGCGATTCCACAACATCAATGGTCGGTCTAATTCTTGGCACCAATGCGTGGCGACGGCACATTTTTATTATCGGATCGATTTCCTGTCCAATTTTCCTCCCGTTACGCCATCTTCTTGCTCCTTACTGATACAACCTCTCTCGGTGATGTTTGTTTGGGCGGGTATAGGATAAAGTCGGCACGGCTTGGAATGATGACGTTACTGACCTGAGTTGTGCCGTGAGAATTTCGATGTCGATACGATTATGCTTACATGTGTTTCGCGTATGAAGCCGACGATAACCCTGAAAGTTTTGAAGGTATTGTATACGTCAGTATCCCCTCTTCGCCATTGCGCGGTGAAGAATCGCTGCCGTCTTGGCAGTGAAGGAAGGGCCTAGCTCGCCAACATATGCAGCCTGTCTCGGCTGTAGCTCATTGATATCGTTGGTAATGCCACCATCTCTGTGAGCCTCTGCATATGATCTCAATTCTCCTACTCTCTCAGGATACACTTCGCGAAGCATTCGATGGGTTGTGCGTTCTATGTCGCTGAGATACCCTTGCCAGGCTGATGAGACCCATGCCGCCCTGTGCAATCCAGTTTGGACCAGAGTGTCAAGGTCTGGAAGATTCTGGAGAGAATCTTGGTGTACTTTGCCGTCACGGACCAACGGGTGCTCGAACCGGGGCTGATATAGTAACCCGTCTGAGCCAACTTGAAGGCCTGGTGGTGGGGGTCTCTCAGATTCTCGAGTATATAGCTTCATTAAGCCGTGTCCAGCTCGAATTAGGGGCGCATCAAGGTTGAAGTCTCCACAAAACCAATTTGGAAAAAGCTTGTCCAATGCTTCGCGCTTGATGAGCTTCTCGTGATCTCTCTCGCCATCCAGTCGAAACTTTAATATGCAACCAGCACAAGTTCTTACGTGTGGTCGCGCAGCTCGTGATTGAAAGGTGAAAAATTCTTCGAGCATTTCGTAGCCACAAGAGCAGCAGAAATAGAGGTTGCTCCCCATCCAGTTCATGTAATACTTCGGCCAATCTTTTTCGATTTTATCCAGCCCCATCCTTACCGGTTTAAGCGTATCGTACAAAGCCTGCTTCAGAGCATTTTTATCGCCACTTCCCGCCTTGACTAGGCCAAGGTAACGATGTAATCCATCCATGAAAGACGGAAGGGCATCTGGAGGAGTCGGCACTCGGCCAAGAAAGGTCCTGAAGGCCTTGTTTTCGTCGAAGAGGAGGCTAATGCCCATCGTAGTGGACTTCAGGTAAGCTTCTAAGATAATTCTGTAGAATCCTCGTTGGACGATGTCGTTCTTGTGTGGACCCCATGTAAGTCCATATGTTTCGGCATTGGGGTGACAGTATGGCATGCCGTAATTGTAGCGCGGAGCGAAATCAAAAGCCCGAATGGTCGGAAGGTTCTTCTGTCGGCGGTCTTGATTGATTTCATGAATAAGATCCAAGAAGCAGATGACATCTCCAAAGTGAATTAGAGGACAATCATATATACCCAACATCGTAACTTTGGGACAAGATCGAAGAATGATGGCCACGAGTCGCCTATCAAGGACTGGAATTTTCTGAAAATGCAGAACTTCCAAAGTTGCCTTTCGGTCATTGATCGTCTTGACTGGGAAGATATTAACACGAATCGTACGAAGATAAATCAGGGTATGATAAACTCACCCAGAGGCTCAAGCCGAGTGATAGCACGCGAGTTTGACATGAACCACGGGTGATAGGTTGGAAGCATCAAATGTTGGAATCTGTCCGCAATGCCGTCAACGGTGGGTAAAGATCGTACTGCTTTCACGATATCCTCGCCGAACATGGTGGCGGGATTCACAACTATGTCGCTCATGGGCTGTTGCGGATTTTGACCCCAGTAAGGCGAGGCTGGCCCGCATTGAACATGAATGTCCCGTATCTGCCGCAACACACTCCGTTCAGAGCGAAGGTCTCTGGTCGTCCAGGAAGCCTCCGGTATGTCGGTGATCCGGCTAAGGTCGACGAAGTCGCCGATAGTGTACTCTGGTGTGACCGCGAGGAAGACCCGGCCTCTTGGTTTTCCGTGGAAGGTACTTGTGGTAAAATTGAAAACTGCCTTTGGCACAAAGTTAGCTGTCGGGCTCTCCTGGATGAGGATATACGAACCATATCTAATGCTAAGATAGCCCAGCTCTTCGGGTCCGCTATAGCGAGGTTTTCGAGATCTCTGAAGCCGCCAGTAGCGATCGTTGCAGCCATCTCGACACCCCAGGGAACTCCCGAGAAAAAGGTCTCGAGATTTCCGTTGGCCGATATGGCGTCAAGAAATGGGGTTATAGAAACGGGCGTCTGGGAAAGTCAACACAAAGCCTTTCGATTGCCGACTCCGGCGCATGAGACATTACCTGAACTAGGAACTTGGAATATGTGGAATTCCCTTGGTTGAACCCGAAGATGCCGGACAGATATTCCTCCTTGGTCGGGCGTTGGCCGTGAAGACATCTCTTGTGGAATTTGATCCACGCTGCTCTAACCTCGTATACCGAAAGCTTCGTTACACTTGGATGGAAACCGATTTCTCTAAGTCTATTCCGAGACTCGATTGCGTCCCACTTTTGAATGACTGGTAATTTAGTATCATTCCTCGAATAAAAAAGACGACTATAAACTTACGCGAATTTTTGTTAGGCTCTGCATCAGAGCTGGACCCAGCTAGCTGTCGAACACTGTTCGAAGCCTTGCGCTTTTCGGCACGTTTCCGATTCTTGCAGGCCGCAAGAGTGTCTTTAGACGACATGTTGACAGTCTTCCAGCTTCTTTTATGTGACACTGGAAAAGATTCGAGTCTCTTGGTGCCGTTGCGAGATTTCCGTTTCTGGTGCGGATTAGCCGGTGCTTTCGAATTCTTCTTTTTAGACATTGTGTAGATTGAAAAAATTGAGACAGCGAAATCGAAGGAAAAAGAGTATGTACGGAGGAATTCGGCTGGGATTGACTTTGGGTGACTTTGAGGCAAGGAGTGAGCGCGAGAAGAGATGGTTGGAGGATAGGATGACCAAGTAGTGAAGGGTGAACCAAGGGTGCGAGTGACGAGTGAGAACGTTAGATAGTGATGAGAGGGGTGAGACGGTATAAGAAAATGAAATAAGTAAAAGAAGGAATAGGGTAATAGAGGTCAAAGAGAGAGAATGTGTGTTTGTTAAGATCAAAGTGTTCTCTAGCCGGACCCAGTGTTCGCAGAATTTCGTCCCAAGCACACGCAACAAGAACTGGTGGTGGAAACTGAACTTGGGCCTGTCTTTCGGCCACCTCTTACGTGAATCAACATAGAAGGGGATTTGGAGAGTGGAAGAGAAGAAGATCTCCAGCTGATTGAGAATGAAGGTTTATTCGTAAGGTGGCTCGTGCAAATTTCCCACCTTTGATGTGAGACGAGGAAAGGGCCAAGGCCCAGTCAACGGATAGCAAATGTGGGAAAAGTATGTTCCATATCAACGACACACGATTGGATCAGCTTTGGGAAAGAAGCAGATTGACAAAAGAAAGCACCACTCACTCTGCAGGATTATAGATCTTCAGTATGCTGTTAAGATTTGCGAAGGACAGAAGCAAGTCGTGATAATGAACCAAGGCGGAGCAATTACGATATCGAGAGACTGAGACAAAAACTAGTGGTTGTAGCGCAAACCCCGGATTGTCGAGATGGGTGGACGAAATTCGGGAAAAATGCCAAAACTTAAGTCGTAACGTTTCGAAGGTATAGTGCAAGAAAGGTCAATGATGTAAGAGCCTCTGTCGAGAACGCGGCGATCGAAATGATCTGTTGGCGCCAAGCTGTCAGTATCATGAGCATTGTGAGTCTGTAGGGGAAGCTTCGAGCCTCGTCGGCAGATAATAGGCGATGAGCCCATAGAAGCGCTCTAGAGCCGAGGACTGGACATGCCACAACGTAGGATGGCTGCGAGAAGATATTGACGACCTTGTCACTCAACATCGGGAAACTCGAACAAGGCTACTGGCCAGAAGCTTCTCTTTCTGTAATGGTCATCGATGACTCCCTTGGGGCAATACCCCGAAGGGGTAGGATGCGAGATCAATGGATGGGAAGTCGAAGTGATGAAATGGGGCCTGGCAGAGTGTTTAAGATTCCTAAAAGCTCGAAGCTTCGAGGAAACGCACACTCTGCGCTTCTTATCTCCTTCATCTCCACGATGAACAAGATAGCACAATGTATAACGTACCTTTCTGGATGTTTGGTATAGCTTTCATGTAGTCTAGCTCCAGGAGGACTGCAAAACGAATCGAGTGAGAGCAAGACTAAGATCTAAGTGGGATAGTTGCAAGTGGTAAGATGGAGGCGAAAAGGTGCGGTGTGCAAAGCTGAGATCGTAGGAGGGAAAATGGAGTGAAAAGGGAGAGGAACATTTGAATCAAACCGAGGTGGTAGTGGCTCTCAGGGTCGGAGCTTAGCTGCGGAGCTACCTTAGTGACTGAATCAAGCTTTACGGAGCAATGAACTATAAATACACCACATCAGGTGCCTATAGAAAGGAAAAGGTTCAATATTGATACGGTTTGCTTGGGGGTTCTACGGATAGAGGGGTTAGGGGGGGACATGATTCGGTGGGGGTTACTAAGATGAACTCGCGTCGCTGAGCTGCGCTTCAAGGGCGCAAGCGAATCTACAAATACAAAAGCCTTGTAGACCGGGAGCAAAGAGATATGATTCGTGAGATGGCTGCTCGATTTGGGCGTAATGGAGTCAGGCTTTTGACATATGCGTATGATGGAATGACTGTTCAAGTGGTCTCAGTCTTCTCTATCGCGAAGTCCTTCATCCCGAATGGCAAGAACTTATAGATCGTGCCATCGTCAACAAGCTTTCAGAGGCTCAGATTTGGGTGAATGTTGGTGAAGCTCCGTAAGTCAGGCTGTCGATCGTCAAATGGCTGTGTCAGTTCTATGGTGCCGCTTCGCGTCTCCCCGGCTGCAAGCGCTCCTCTTAATCAATCTCCTGTCCCGAACTTAGCAATGCTTTTAAGTGTTGTTTTTTGAATGGTGCTCTTGTGGAGTGACCTTTGACAAGCCTCGATGAGAGAG
Source organism: Microcera coccophila (assembly GCA_024112705.1). Lineage (NCBI taxonomy): Eukaryota > Fungi > Ascomycota > Sordariomycetes > Hypocreales > Nectriaceae > Microcera > Microcera coccophila. The sequence continues at coordinate 22,133 of JAMYIC010002095.1, read as the reverse complement.
GGAGTAAACAACCGACCACATCGTGAACAATGCCACCGTTCTCAACAAAGAGCCGTGAGTATTGTCCGGTATGAACACAACCAAGGTCTAATCAGAACAGCTAGCAACTGAAGTCCAAAAGACATCGTGATCGGGAAATCATCCTTGCCCATTGCTCATTCTTCACTGGTGACCCTGGGACTCGGCCTTCCACTAACATCGAGAACGGTTGACTCCATATCCGAAGGGACCATCTTCTGTCAGCTAGGTAACTCTTCAGGCCTCAGATTCAGCGAAGCGATAAAAGAACATAGACCTTGGAGAAGAACCCGACGAAAAGCACAAGATGATGCCCAGCGCGACGCACAAACGGGGTACCTTGGGTCAGTCGATTAACAAGACAGTTGGGAGAACTTGCTACGTAAGCCGTCCGATGATGAATCACTTTCGTCTCAAACGAGCGGGCTACTCGCGGCGATCGAGTGAAATTCGTTTTAGATATGTCGTCTAGGTTCTTACGATTTCATTGGATAGTGCGGACTTGGATGCAGCAGCTTTGGAGCAGGATTTGGGACGGAGAGGCGAGAAACTAAGGTCTTCGGGGCCTATGGTATTGGATACTAGCATATCTCGAACATGGCCGGATTCAAAACAGCTTAACCGAACCAAGTCGCGCTTCACCGAGAAATAATTACGGCTGAAATCTAATGCTCTCCCT
>JAMYIC010000210.1:0-12484 GCA_024112705.1 Microcera coccophila | reverse complement strand
TCTCAGTACCTACCTATCTATCCTTCTGTTTTCCCTATTTTTTGTGATAATTAACTTAAGTCTAGCTTTCGCGTATTTTGCTTAACTACCATAGTCCATAATCTTATCTGGATTGTTTATCGTTTCCGGATTTATATGTGATGATATAGACTAGATTGTCTGCTTTCAAACTGAAGGGAGCTTGTGCAAATGTTGAAGCACCATTATGAATTACCTACATCTCAGAGAAAATGCTGGAAGCTGTATCACTAACTTGCGTCATGAAACCTCTTCTTTGCGCAATCTGACTCAACAAAGGCCGAAGCCATAACCTCCTATCTTTGTGATAAAGCACTTCATACTTTGTGCAATTTTGCCTCGAATAAACGGATCGCATATATCTTTGACAGCAGTTGAGAGTGCGATTTCACCGATTTAGAACCTAGCTAGGAAAAGGGCTACCCCTATTGAATGTACTACGTCGATTATCATCTCAATACTAGAGAACGGCCGAAGAAAACTTGGAAAGCGTATGTTGCTCTAGGAACTCATCATATCAGTTTCTTGCCGTTTGGTTCAAGTCCAACGGCTCCAACAGGGAAACTGCAGCCATGTAATGCGAAGCAAAATACTTCAGGCAGAAAGTTTTGGCGACGGTGTCTCTACCAGGCTATATCCCCATTGATTCGAGCATCCAAGGGTTGGGTCTACGCGAGGATATACCAGAGACCGAATTCAACTAAACAGCTTTTGAGTATCAACTAGGCAACGTAGGCTCTATGGTGGAAACACAGTGAGACTTTCCAGCGCTGCATTCGATCGACCAGTTTCCCCATTTGATTGATATGGGATTGACCGGGTTTCTTTCTCCGATGGTTTCCTTCGCTATTGGAAGCCAGAACTACAGTATCAGCAACTTCTCGGACCCGGACTTGCTAGTCAAGGCCTACACCTCTGCGCATAAGATACTTTTCTCTCTCTCTCTCTGTGAAGCAAATACTCCGAATGCCTCGTAGCCTGAGTCTTCTGAGATGGGTACTATACATAAGCTGAAGTACGCTATTATTGTCAACCAACCGTTTTCGATTGCTATCGGAAGTCTACTTATGGCTATGGTGTTCCTTTCCTTGGGGGATTTTCTGGCGCTGTTCTATCACCGAATGTAAATTGTTAGAAGATTCCGATTCAATTACTTCTATTATGGCATCGTCGAAGACAGTCCAGGCTTCTCAGCTGAGTTCACCGGCAAGGGAAGCCTTCATGATCAGGATCTACGTGCTCCATTCGATCATCAGGTTCTCAGGATTCGTTGCGGATGCGAAAGTCGATCAGGCTTCATGACTCTCCGGATATTGGATGCGAAAGGGAGCGGCTTCAGTAGCCCCAGGAGATGGTGGCAAACAAACAATGAGATGTAAGAAGCGGGATATTATGACCCCATCAAACCTCTGGCTTTGAAGATGGATTCTGGCTTGGGCTTTTTGATCTTCCTGGTCGCCAGAATCATTGCTCTGTCGGTTTTGAGATGAAGGGAACGAAGGCTTGGAGGTATGATAAGAACTCAGCTATGCATCTAGATACGCTAACATGCGCACCCAGGCTTGACTAGACCCACTGAGAACCCCCAGGTTCTTCAAATTTTGGAGAAATACTTTCCGACCGTCTTGGCGACACTGACTGAACCGTTCTGGGTGCTCCTAAACCGCTTCATCTGCATCCTTCAACCTTTTAAAGATATGCGGGACGGTCAACGACAAGGACATGGCTCGATGCACTCATGCTATATGTCTATTCCTCCTCAGCTAGCTGTATGGAGGGCATTGAAGTCTTAGCACTTTTTGCCAATTGGCGTGTCTTTGATAGCGCTGCTCAAGAATGATAAAGGAGATGCGAATCTTCATTTCTGAAGAGGCCCTCATCATCAGTATGGCGATCCTAGTATTGGATCCCCTTGCAGGCGTTTGGTTCTATGACGTTACCACAGAAGTATTCCTGCCGCGGCTCCCAACCACAATTGGCTCAATCGTAGCATATCTAGCACCGAGCCGCGCAGTGCGGGAGTTTGATCGAGAGAGAAATGCATCATTCGGGTTTGGCAGACTTATTGGATATGGTGGCAGAGCACATGTAGGCATTGAGCTGGATCGCCTTGTTTTCCGCGTGCGAATCTCGTCTCTTTGGAAAGGAGACACTGCACCGCAACCTTTATGGATTCGCGGACTAAGGTTTTGGAAGCGAAAAGGTAATGTCGGAGGTACCTGGCTTTAAGTTGAACGAATCATGTTACACAGAGGACGGCGCAAAATGCGTCTCTAACTTTTCCCGCCCACTGCGAATCATGTGGTCGGCCATATATACTCTGTGGTACTCATGCTTCGGGTAGTCTGCCATGAACGTCAATCGCTCAGACATAACAACTTACCGAGCGAGGCCTATCGTCTCGCATGAAATCCTCACGCAATGTAACAGTGTTGCCCCGGCCTGACTAACATCGTCTGTTTCAGCCTGCCTGATGGCCATTGTCTACGTCCCTCGTCGTAGAACTCATCGGAAGATAATGCTTGTGGCCGTGCAACCCTAGCAACAAATCCTGGAGCTTCTGGCCGTAGCTTCTGATATGTTGATCCGCTCGTCATCTCGCTCTTGAGGTAGCAAGTAGAGTCGCCTGGTATACCGCTGTGCAGACTACCCAAGGTGCCTGGCCTGGCTATCTATTGTACGGTAAGAGGAGGATTGATCAGTCTACTTGGACATGCTCAATTTCTGTGTGAGCCTGAGGGAATGAATGGAAGACCTCCAAGGTGAGACGGAGGACGGGAGCTTGGGTATCGGTACGTACCTAGAAGCCCCCCGGTCAAATAGATACCTGGAGGTTGAGAGATGGGGGTTGTTTACTAGTTGCGGGAAACGCTCAGACCCCATCAAGGGAAGACAACGAACGAAGGCCATGCGACCTCGAAAGCTTCGGTAAACAGTAACCATGACCGGCGGGTACCTGGGTACCTAGATAGACAAAGACGATCGTGAATCCTACATGGCGCGGCAAATGATAGATGAGCCCACGCAAGTGTGTTGACAATCAAAGTCGTGCGATAAACATGGCCATGCGGTGCTAGCGTGCAGGTAAGGTAAAGTAATTGGATGAGGGTTCTGTAGCTAAGAGCCCGGCAAATAATCACACTGGCTTCGCTGCTCCAGTGGGCTTCAGCGAGGGCGACTTCTAATCAGTGGATGACTCTGCACTGTACCGCCTGCTATCGTTGGCTGGAGCGGTGAAGAGATGCCAGTCCAAGGGGTTGGAGGGACTGGGCTCGACCGGCTGGCAACGCGCTTGCCCCTTCCTAGACACGGCGCGGGAACCGAATGTCAACAAACCAATCCAATCTTCCAGGTTGGGATGAGGTGGGCAAGGCCGCAGGGCCCGCGTGGGCGCTCCCCCTGGTCCCCTGTCTGCCAAATTTCCCCCACCTAACTATTTTCTTCCTTCCCATCTCCAGCTGCACCTCCTCGCCCTCAACCTTCGAGTCTCCATCGTAAAAGCCTTGTCTGGCCTGTTCAACCGCCTGCCTTACTTTCGAGTGCATCCATCCTCTGCTGTACTTTTGCTTTGATTTTTCCTCCTCTCTAGTCCTGCTGCAATATCATCATGCGTGAGGTTATCAGCATCAACGGTAAGCTTGCCCTTCACGCGTCCTCACCGCATCGTGGAGCTTTGAGGGACCATAGCGTGTTGACACCGTCGTTATAGTCGGCCAGGCCGGTTGCCAGATTGCCAACTCCTGCTGGGAGGTAAGTTGCATCAGCCTTGGCCGTCGTGATATTTGTGTGCTGACAGCCGCCAGCTTTACTGCCTCGAGCACGGCATCCAGGTACATATCCCGCTCCCGTGTCGACAACACCGCCATCGGCTTCCCGAATACTGACCCTTTCGACTTGATAGCCCGATGGTTACCTCACCGAGGAGCGTAAGGCTCAGGATCCCGATCATGGCTTCAGCACTTTCTTCTCCGAGACTGGTATGCCCATACTCAGTATCATGGCTTGAGCCCCCTTTTTTTTCTCTAATGCACGCATCTGCAGGTCAGGGCAAGTATGTCCCCCGTGCCATCTACTGCGATCTCGAGCCCAATGTCGTCGACGAGGTTCGGACCGGCCCCTACCGAAACCTTTTCCACCCCGAGATGATGATCACTGGCAAGGAGGATGCTTCCAACAACTACGCTCGTGGCCACTACACCGTCGGAAAGGAGCTCATCGACGGCGTCCTCGACAAGATCCGCCGTGTGGCCGATAACTGTGTTGGTCTTCAGGGCTTCCTCGTTTTCCACTCTTTCGGCGGTGGTACCGGTTCCGGTTTCGGTGCTCTCCTCATGGAGCGTCTGTCCGTCGACTACGGCAAGAAGAGCAAGCTCGAGTTCTGCGTCTATCCCGCTCCCCAGACCGCTACCTCCGTCGTCGAGCCCTACAACTCCATCCTCACCACCCACACCACCCTTGAGCACTCCGACTGCTCCTTCATGGTCGACAACGAGGCCATCTACGACATCTGCCGTCGAAACCTTGGTCTTGAGCGCCCCAACTACGAGAACCTGAACCGTTTGATCGCCCAGGGTATGACTTGACTCGAGAAACCTCGCTTGGAAGATGTGAGCTAACTGTGGTTGCAGTCGTCTCTTCCATCACTGCCTCGCTCCGATTCGACGGCTCCCTCAACGTCGACTTGAACGAGTTTCAGACCAACTTGGTCCCCTACCCCCGAATTCACTTCCCTCTCGTCGCTTATGCTCCCGTCATCTCGGCCGCCAAGGCTGCCCATGAGGCCAACTCCGTCCAGGAGATGACCATGTCTTGCTTCGAGCCCAACAACCAGATGGTCAAGTGTGACCCCCGACACGGGAAGTACATGGCCACTTGTCTGCTGTACCGTGGCGATGTCGTCCCCAACGATGCCCACGCTGCCGTTGCTACCCTCAAGACCAAGCGAACCATCCAATTCGTCGACTGGTGCCCTACTGGCTTCAAGCTTGGTATCTGCTATCAGGCTCCGGAGAATGTTCCCAATGGTGATCTGGCCAAGGTTAGCCGCGCTGTGTAAGTCGATCCCTACCCCGAGCGCTGATGATTCATCTAACATTCGCCAGCTGCATGCTTTCCAACACCACTGCCATTGCTGAGGCTTGGTCTTCCCTGTCGATGAAGTTCGATCTCATGCACTCCAAGCGTGCTTTCGTCCACTGGTACGTTGGCGAGGGTATGGAGGAAGGCGAGTTCTCTGAGGCCCGTGAAGATCTCGCTGCTCTTGAGCGCGACTACGAGGAGGTCGCTACCGACTCTCTTGGTGAGGAGGACCTCGAGGCCGAGTATTAGACGTTGCCGACGGAAAGACTGGATTGCTGTTCTAGTACAAATACTAAATTCTAGCCTGCTCTCATACTGATAGAGAAGGTGTATTTTTCGTTTAAAGGTGACAAGCCACACAAGTTTTAATGTCAAGACAATCTGTAGCGGGAACCATTGATCAAAAGACATTGGTAGTGATATCTATAGCGCGCATTTACCTGATCAAAGCATTCATCTCTGATGAATTGAAGCCGGTGGGTTACAACTTGTAAAAACATCGGCATTATGTAGCCCACGCCGTGCCGAGTGTTCGGGCCAATTGCTGAAGCCGACGGTACGCGGTTGACGTCGGGCTTCTGGATCCAACTCCTCGCTATCTTTCCTTACCTTAATTGTTCATCCACACTTTGAGTCAGGCTGAAATTACATCCTCCGTCATGTCTCTTGTTCGCTCGGCGGTCTGCAGAGCCTGCAGGCGCTCCCAGGTCCGTATGCAACGGGGCTTCGCGACCGCCAGCTCCAAAGGCTCGTATGACAACCGCGTTAAGCTCGTCGAGGTCGGCCCTCGAGATGGGCTACAAAACGAGAAGAAGACGATTCCGCTGGCAACCAAGATTGAGTTGATTGAGAGGTTGGCAAAGACGGGCCTATCCACGATTGAGGCTGGTGCATTTGTGTCGCCAAAATGGGTCCCCCAGGTAGGTTCCTGGGATGGAAGAAATAACATGCTGGATCGCTAACGCCGGGGCGGTTAGATGGCGAATTCTAACGACATCCTCCAACATATCCTCCGCAAGAAGATTTCCTCACCCGTTCCGATTTCATACTCTTTCCTAGCGCCGAATACCAAGGGTCTTCAAAACGCAGCGACGTTGCTGAGGGAGAACCCTGGTGCCTTTTCAACTCAGCTGGAGCTTGCAACCGTGACCGGCTCCGCCTCGAAGCCTTCTGTCGAAGTCGCCGTCTTTGCGGCCGCGACCGAGAGTTTCTCGCAGAAGAACCTCAACTGCGACATCCAGACATCCTTGGGACGGTTCAGAGGTGTGATCCAGGAATCGAAGGCTTTAGGCTTGCGAGTTCGAGCCTACATCTCTGTCGTTCTCGGGTGTCCCTTCGAGGGCTTCGATGTTGATCCTCACAAGGTTGCCGAAATTGCAACGGACTTGTTGGAGTCAGGAGCGGATGAGATTTCATTAGGAGACACTACCGGCATGGGTACTGCTCCACGAACGAGTGCGTTGCTGAAGTGCATGGCTGCAGCCGGGATCCGAACAGAAGATATCGCGATGCACTTCCATGATACTTACGGCCAGGCTCTGGTCAACACAGCAGTCTCGCTGGAGCATGGCATCCGGACATTTGACAGCAGCGTTGGCGGTCTAGGTGGCTGCCCGTATAGCCCTGGGGCTACTGGTAACGTTGCTACGGAGAATATGGTGTACTTTATGGAGACGTTGGGTATGGAAACTGGCGTTGACTTGGATGCCATGTCGGACATTGGGGCCTGGATTACTGGAGAGTTAGGTAAGGCGAACGATAGTTCGGTCGGCAAAGCTGTCTTGGGAGCTCGATCGCGATTGACGGCTGAGGCAACGAAAGCCCATGGGGCTTAAGGATTGATCTATTTGGTATTTCAAGCTCAGTCTAGACTATCTAAATCACTTGGTTTAAATACCGATATCAGCAAAGAGACTGAAATCCAGTGAGCTTCTGGTTTCTTAGCAATCTCGAACTACAGAATCGCAGATATCTCGAAGGGGCAACTTCGCAGTCATGTGATGTCACTTCTTGGTGTTGCGTAAGGACTAAGACCCGTGCGCTCTTGAGTGGGCGTCAGGGCTCCACCGGGTTTGGAGCAAGCTCAACTTCCTCCAACCTCGTTTCCAGCTCGAGGCACCTTCGTCCGCAACATCGCAAGCTTGCTGGCGTATTCCTAGACCTTATCTCTCACTTCTCGAGCTTGGTAACTCCCGCCGTCCGCTCTGCTAGACCTCCCCGCCTTCGCCATGTCGGACCCGCGTGAGTCGTCGTCATACTCGGTCATTCCCAGGATTCGATACAATACCGTTGGAGGCGTCAACGGTCCCCTCGTAATTCTCGAGAATGTACAAGTTTTCAAAGAAATACCATTTCTGGGCGGCTAGGCTAACGCCTAACAGGTCAAATTCCCGAAATACAATGAGATCGTGACGCTGACGCTCCCTGATGGTACCGAAAGATCGGGTCAGGTCCTGGAAGCTCGAGGTTGGTACGAACTTACCTGAATGTATGCGTGGTGTGCTGATTTCGATACATAGGTGATCGAGCGGTTGTTCAGGTATTTGGAAAAACTCAACCTGCTCGCGACGGGAACTAACGAATCCGATAGGTTTTCGAAGGCACCTCCGGTATCGATGTAAAGAAGGTAGGGACATGAGATCGCATGAGGGACAACAACGGCTAAGACGACTATAGACCAAAGTCGAGTTTACCGGTCATAGTTTAAAGCTCGGCGTGTCCGAGGACATGCTTGGTCGTATCTTCGATGGATCTGGCCGAGCTATCGACAAAGGTCCCAAGGTGTTGGCGGAGGAATACCTCGACATCAACGGTAGCCCTATCAACCCCTACTCTCGAGTAAGCTTGTCACCGTCCCAGCGAGGATCTGTTACTGACGACTCTAGGAATACCCCGAGGAGATGATTTCGACAGGTATTTCTGCCATCGACACCATGAACTCGATTGCCCGAGGACAAAAGATCCCCATCTTTTCCGCTGCCGGTCTGCCGCACAATGAAATCGCTGCCCAAATTTGTCGACAGGCTGGCCTGGTCCAACAGAAAGGTGTAACTAACAAGGGCGTACACGATGGCCATGAGGAGAACTTCTCCATCGTTTTCGGTGCGATGGGTGTCAACTTGGAAACCGCTCGTTTCTTCACTCGCGACTTCGAGGAGAACGGCAGTTTGGAGCGTGTCACTCTTTTCCTTAACCTTGCCAACGATCCCACGTGAGTGCTCTGCATTGCTTCATGCTGATGAACACGAACGTGACTGACAGTTATGCAGTATCGAGCGTATTATTACCCCTCGTCTTGCTCTTACCACCGCCGAGTACTACGCCTATCAGCTCGAGAAGCACGTTTTAGTCATTCTTACCGATCTTTCTGCTTATTGTGATGCTCTTCGAGAAGTTTCCGCCGCTCGAGAAGAGGTGCCCGGTCGTCGTGGTTTCCCCGGTTACATGTACACTGACTTGTCCACCATCTACGAACGAGCCGGTCGTGTCACTGGCCGCAATGGATCTATTACCCAGATCCCCATCTTGACTATGCCCAACGACGATATCACCCATCCCATCCCTGATCTTACTGGCTACATCACTGAGGGTCAGGTCTTCGTCGACCGAGCCCTGTACAACCGTGGTATCTATCCTCCGATCAATGTGTTGCCATCTCTATCGCGTCTGATGAAGTCTGCCATTGGCGAGGGCATGACTCGAAAGGACCACGGCGATGTGTCGAATCAGCTTTACGCCAAGTACGCTATTGGCCGTGACGCTGCTGCCATGAAGGCTGTCGTCGGTGAGGAAGCTCTGTCCAGCGAAGACAAGCTTTCGCTAGAGTTTTTAGAAAAGTTTGAGCGACAGTTCATCAGTCAAGGACCCTACGAGTCGCGAACTATCTTCGAGTCACTGGACCTGGCATGGAGCTTGCTACGAATCTACCCCAAGGAACTTCTCAACCGTATTCCTGCCAAGGTTCTCAACGAGTTTTACCAGAGAGCCCAGAAGGAGGCCAAGGGCAAGGGCAAGGCGCGAGAGGAGACCAAGGCCCACGATCAACAGCAAAACGAAGAGAACCTGATCGACGCATAAACGGACGAAGCCGATTCGCAGGTGTTGTGGTGCAGTCTGGTTTAGTAATTGCGCAGAAGGTAGATGGCTGTAGGAGATGGTTGACAGAAACATTATTCAAGGGTCAGAAGACTCATGCTCGAGGAGATGGGGGCGGTATCAAACACAGCATAAGAGAGCCCCTGGAGGCATATAGGAAGCCAAGATAATGTCATTCTATTCCCATTCTAGATGTGAGTCTTTCCGTGATGCCTCCATTCCCCTTGTAATCAAATGCTTGGGAAATACATATATCGATTCAATCTAGACGAGGTGGGCGACTTACAACTTCAGGTACTCATCGGTTGCTGTGGCCAATCACCTTCCACTGGAGACTATTTTGAAAAGCGGAGTACCCAGTGTGGAAAAGCATGCTGCCCAACTTTTCATACGATGAACACTAAAGTCAAAAGTGTGTGCGATATCAAGTCATCAGAAGAAATTTCACGTTACGCATTTAATACTTTTACCAAAATTCTTGGGACATGGAAGAAGACAGACGGAAAACTGATCTCGGCATCGCTGCCGATATTGAGGAAGCGCAGTTAGCCCACAGCCAAAGTCAGGTTTCTGAGGCGTTTCAGAACGGTGATGTGTCAGTGAAACAGCCGAAGAAGCGCTTTGTGGGAAGACGAGCTGCGACGGAAGCGGCGGCGGCGAAGAACGAAGTGGCATCGTCAAAGGGCGAGAGTGGAGCGGTCACAAGTAAGTCTTCTCCAAGGCTCTCATCAGTCAGTGGAGAAGAAGCGAGCTCACATGCAATCTCGTAGCTGCGAAACCCAGGAGGGGCCCAAGACTGTTAAACCAAGTGCCCAAGGAAATCCTTGAGGACCCCAGCCTGAAAGCCGCCACCTCACTGCTCCCTTCAAACTACAGCTTTGAAGTTCCCAAGACGATTCACCGCATCCGAACCTCAGGGGCGACGAAGGTGGCTCTGCAAATGCCAGAGGGGCTACTCCTATTTGCGACGACCATCTCGGATATTCTCACGCAATTCTGTCCGGGAATCGAGACGTTGATCATGGGCGATGTCACCTACGGTGCGTGTTGTATCGATGACTACACGGCTCGCGCACTGGGCTGTGACTTGCTCGTGCACTACGCGCATAGCTGCCTCATCCCCGTGGATGTTACTAAAATAAAGACCCTATATGTCTTTGTTGATATCACTATCGATGCCTCACATCTCCTCGCATCCTTAGAGCGGAACTTTGCCAGCGGCAGAACCATCGCCGTCGTGGGCACCATTCAGTTCAATGCCACCATCCACGGCGTCAGGAATAGCCTCGAGCGAGCAGGCTTCAACGTCATGGTCCCGCAGATTGCGCCCCTCAGCAAAGGCGAAATCCTCGGATGCACATCACCACGTCTGAAGGAGGAAGACAAGGTCGACATGATTCTCTATCTCGGCGACGGGCGGTTCCACCTCGAGAGCATCATGATCCACAACCCAAGCATTCCAGCATACCGCTACGACCCCTATTCCCGAAAACTTACCCGTGAAACCTACGGCCACGAGGAAATGCAATCCATCCGCCGCACCGCCATTCAAACCGCCAAAAAGGCCCAGAAATGGGGTCTCATTCTCGGCGCTCTGGGCCGTCAAGGTAACCCGCACACCATGAACCTCATCGAGAAACGGCTCGCCGAGCAGGGCATTCCCTGGGTCAACCTCCTCCTGAGCGAGATCTTCCCCGGGAAGCTGGCGATGATGAGCGACATCGAGTGCTGGGTGCAAGTGGCGTGTCCGCGCTTGAGTATCGATTGGGGGTATGCGTTCCCCAAGCCGTTGTTGACGCCATATGAAGCCTTGGTTGCATTGGAGGTTAGGAAGGATTGGGGGCAAGGGGTGTATCCGATGGATTATTATGGAAAGGACGGGCTGGGGAGGACGAAGCCAGTTGATGTTGGAGCATCAGGATAGCAAGAGTTAGTATTAAAAAAAAATACAAGCAATGAATTTAATCATTAATTACGCCGGGCGTCCCAATTAATCGTCATTTGTTTGTAGTTTGAAAGTGAACATAATGGACCACTAAAGTCAAGCGAAATGTCGAGTAGTTTCTACCTTAATCTATGTCAACATTGACCAAACCAAGAAGTCTGTCACCTCTGTGCTCGGATTGATTAAATAATGAGAAGTCTCCTTCACAGGGTTAGCAGGTGTCATGGTTACCCAGAAGTCGGTGTCTGCCAAGTCCACGAGAACTGGACTGCGGAACCAGCCACAGGGGGCTTAGCGGTGGAGTGACAGTGGCTTATCAGCGGGGCGCAAAATCTAGGGCGAGAGATTCTTTCACCGAGTTTTTTTTTCGCAGTCCATCTATTCTCTGATTGGCTCAAGCTAGTATCACCTCCAAGAGCAGCCCTAGCGACACACACTTTCTCTATTTTGCCCGAAATTTGCAACATCCATCCACCATCACCAACTTCCAACAAGGTAGGCCAGGTCAAGTAAACTTGCACCACCACAACTGGCAAGATGAAGGTAAGAAGGACTTTACTCTGATGCTCAAGCAAAAGCTCGATGCGCATTCTGCTGCTTGTCATGCACGACTGCAGGAGCATTGCCGCACTTCAGGTCTAAACTTGGGCAAAGTCGGAAGAAGAAGAAAAGGAACGCATTCGCTGACCCGTATCCCAACAGTTGAACATCTCGTACCCTGCCAATGGCAGCCAGAAGCTCATCGATATCGAAGATGAGCGCAAGCTCCGTGTTTTCATGGAGAAGCGCGTATGTCGGACCCGAATATCCCAATACCGAGCCTCGAATCGACCAAAATACTAACTTTGGATTCTCTAGATGGGCGCCGAGGTTCCTGGTGACTCCATCGGCGATGAGTTCAAGGGCTACATCTTCCGCATCACTGGAGGAAACGACAAACAGGGTTTCCCCATGAAGCAGGGTGTCCTCCACCCCACCCGTGTCCGCCTCCTGCTCTCTGAAGGCCACTCCTGCTACCGACCTCGACGCACCGGTGAGCGCAAGCGAAAGTCCGTCCGTGGTTGCATCGTTGGCATGGATCTCTCAGTCCTTGCTCTCAGCGTTGTCAAGCAGGGCGAAAACGACATCGCTGGTCTAACCGACGTCGTCCACCCTAAACGTCTGGGTCCCAAGCGAGCCACCAAGATCCGCAAGTTTTTCAACCTCACCAAGGATGACGATGTATGTTTTTCCCTACACCCATACTCGATCATCGCCTATCCAGAGCTGCATTGGGGGGAATGGCAGTCTGGATAGAGTGTGAGAGGACCCTGTCTACCGAAGGCAGCGGTACGTGTCAAAAAAAAA
>JAMYIC010002087.1:0-22518 GCA_024112705.1 Microcera coccophila | reverse complement strand
AAAAAAAAAAAAATAGAAAAAAAATCCACGATGTGATGCATTGAAAGCAACCATCGGCCTTTCCATGCCGCTAAGCTGTATCGTGTGCAATGTCACTCGCTGTAAAATACTTAACATGACTCGCTGGGTTCCGACGTATGCCCTCGGGCGTGCCTCTCTAAAACTATTCTTCGTCATCTCCAGCCTAATTGAAGCGGATGATGATACGCATTCTGGTCTACCCAACACGGCGCCAAACCTCTCAGTACGCCCCACAGCCTGGGTCTGCTGTTCACCCGATATCGCCTCAGATGTCTGTATGCGAGGTTGCAGCCGCGGCAGGGGGTGCAGGGGACTCTGGGGGTTGCGGTTGATGAATACCACCCAGGCCAGGCGGTTGAGGAGTCTCGGTGGGAATGGGCATCATCAAAGGCCCCTTGGGAACCATGACCCGTCCAGGAAGGGATTCGCCTCTGATAACCTTCTCCACCTCAGACTTGTCCAGAGTCTCATATTGGACAAGTGCTTGGGCTAGCAGGTCCAATTCTTTTCGTTTCTCCGTCAACAGTGTTCGCACATCCTCGTATGATTTCGTCAACGTCTTTCGAACCTCGCCCTCGATCGCGGCTTTGGTTTCCGAGCTGAGGTTCTCATATCGTCTACCGTATTCGACAGGGCCCAAGACACTTGACATACCAAACAAGGTTACCATCATGAAACTCAGATCTGTGGCACGCTCCAGATCCTTATATCAAACGTTAGCTCTCTACTCTCGTCAATCTACTAGATGGGGGGGGGGACAAACCGATGATACTCCTGAAGTAACCTTGTCATCGCCATAGCGCATCTCCTCGGCCATCTTCCCACCCAGCAATACACGAATGTTTGACATGTATTCAGCTGCCGTGTACGAGTATTTATCCATTTGAGGCAGTTGGGCGGTGTGCCCCAAAGAAGGACCCTTAGGAAGAATCGTCACTTTGTAAAGTGTGCTGGAGCTCTCCCTGTCAAAGAGCTGAACGAGAGCATGGCCCGCCTCGTGATAAGCCGTCATCTCCTTCTCCTTTTCAGTAACTATCATTGATTTCCTCTCAGAACCCATTGTAACTCGGTCAAACGCCCATTCGAAATCCTGCTTCGAGACAACGGATGCCTTTGCTCTACTAGCTTTCAGAGCAGCAATGTTGAGCATGTTCTCCAACTCGGCACCGGAGCGGCCAGGGCAGCGAGCAGCAACGCCCTCCAAGTCAACATCAGGAGCGACCTTGATCTTCTTCGCATGGTGCTTCAAAATGGCAATTCGCCCGCGGACATCAGGCAGATCCACGTTAACATGCCGATCGAAACGGCCGGGGCGAGTAAGGGCCTTATCCAGCATCTTGGGAAGATTGGTGGCCGCAATGATGATAATCTTGGTATCTTGATCGAACCCATCGAGTTCAGTAAGGAGCTGGTTCAACGTTTGTTTCGCATGAGCTTGGTCCCGTGGGTTACGCTTTCCTCCAATGGCATCAAGTTCATCGATGAAGACAATCGCAGGAGATTTGGCTTTGGCCGCGGCGAAGAGTTCTCGAACGCGCTTTGCTCCAACACCGACAAAAATCTCGTCAAATTCGCTACCAGACATGTAGAAGAATGGGACCCCGGCCTCACCAGCAATAGCTCGAGCAAGGAGAGTCTTTCCAGTTCCGGGGGGGCCCACAAGGAGAACACCCTTGGGGAGCTTTGCACCAAGGTCAGAAAACTTCTCAGGGTTCTTGAGAAACTCAACGACTTCCAAGAGTTCCTCCTTGGCCTCTTCACAGCCGTGTACATCACTGAATCGGGTGCTCTGCTTCTCAGCTTTCACCTCGGAATCTTGCTTGGCACCGGGTCCGCGTCTGAAGGTGCTTAGAGTCTCGATCAAAATAGTGACTGCAGCAAAGCACAGATAGGTAACCACGAGGAAGACGGCCAAGAACTTGAACCAACGGAAAATAACAGAGCGAGTCGATTCCTGGACAATAACGTGGATAGGCTCGCCCTTGCCTCCCATGGAGTTTCCTTGAATTCCCGAGGTCGAAACAGCAGCATTGCCAATAGCTTGCTCGAAATTTGGGTATTGGGATCGCGCGTAATTCCCGTTAGTAGTTGAATTGGCGGTAGCGTTTGCGCCGACACCAAGGAGGGCAAGTGCCTTGCGGTAAGCGTCCTCGGTGGCCGGGTTAGTCGCAAACCGACCGGATTGATATCGCTCGACCAAGATGGCCGGCATGTTAGCCCTAAGCAGGAGTTGGTAGAAAGCGTTTTGGGCGTTTGCATTTCCAGGGTTTCGATTTGCGCTCTCCTCCATTGAAGCGAGCTGGTTGCGAGAAATGCCGTTTGAAGTTCCAAACCCTCTTCGCGGAGCGTTGAATGCGTTGTAGGCAGAAGGACCTCGAGAGGGAGAGATCATACCAGGAGAATGCAGCATAAACGGCCTGAGGATAGTTGGTGATGCAGCAGCAAGGGGTTTGAATATCGGTCGACGCAGTATCGGACTGGCTGCCCGGAGGCCAACCTGACTCATACTGGAGATTGTCGCCTTGACTGTGGTTGACGAGGTTGCATCGTGTAGGCGAGGGATCGTGGGAGCCATCACAGTATCGCGGAGGAAGACGGGCAATCGGGATTTAGCAACCTGTGATAGAAATGTTAGTCCGGACAATCGGCCTATTTTCAGAGCGCGGCTCAAACTACTAACCACTTCAGGCTGCTTGACCAATGTTTGCTGGGCGACAGGTTTCGATTGGCGAACTCGAATTGAGGACTTTACACTTGAACCTCCCCAAGGGATTATGAGGGTATTCGCGATCGAAGGCCAGAGTTCACTTGTCGCAGCCGCCACATTCTGTAACGCAAGTCAGCCAGGAACCATGACTCCTACTCTCCGTTGCACCTTACTGGCAGCATAGTGGCGTTATAGGCCATATTGAAAAGTTCCCTAACACCTCAGCGTCTCCAAGAACACAACGCGAGGCCCAGTATGAAAAAGAGAGACAATTGCAGCGCAAGGCTAACAACGTATGACGTGAAGCGAAGCGTTGAACTATCCGAAGCGCTTCGCGGCTTTGCCGGCGACAGCTCGCGGGTTCTGGCTCTGACCGGTTAACTTTACTCGAAGAGGATAGAAAGAAATCTACCGGTCTACACTCATTATGATGTGTTGAGCTCAGGCAGCACCAGCATTCGTTGGCTTTGCCGTTCTTGGGGTCCGCAACTCGGCATCGTCACGAGACGACTTTTCCCGCCTACTACATTTGCTGACTCAGACGATCTTTCGGTTGTTCAATTTTCCGACTCCGAACCTTCGAGAAGGGTTGACCCTTTATTACATTGCCTGGCAGAGACCAACGGCCTTTCAACACCTCTACTAATATTCTTGGCTACTAATGATGCACCTGAAGATGCACCTGAGACTCATGATTGACGAGTCCTAACAATCACGCTGAGGCTTTCGGCTATTCTGTCGTCTGATCAAAGACTGGTCGCTCAACAGGCGAGCCTTCGCTAATCAAACATTTTCCTAAAAGATTCGAGTCGGAAGGATGCGATAAGGATCAATATATTTTGTGATCGTTTCGTCATAACAGGACCGACTCCCAGCAATTACATGGGCAGTTAGCCGTACTAAAATTACATATTATCAGCTAGTCGCTTCCTCCACGATACTAACCATTCTCACTTCCCCCGTGCGTGTAATGCGACGGTCCCCCTTCCATTACGCTCGTCGCCCAAGACATCATTAAAGCGTTCGTGACTGCGTCATCGTTTGCCTCATTTTCATCTCCTCCGCCGGTCGTGCCATTCTCGATCCATTGATCTCTTCGTCTACCCTTCGACCAACAACCATTCTTGTCGTCTTGGCAGATCGCAAGCTCTGGTAGCCCTCAAACTCGGACACGCTTTCTTCGCAACTTCCTCCCATAAGCGGTCACTCAGCCGAGCAAATGCCGCTTAGTCCAAATATTCAGGGCTCATGGCAGGGCCGAGGACCTTTCAATAAATCCCGTTCCGAGACAGGCAAAGTTGGAAGTGCACGAGCAGAATAGTCGGCAACAAGTACCGAGTAATTCAACACAGAAGTAATGCAATGCCTTCGAAGGGTGATTATACTGCCATGCCGGCAGATTAGAAATATGGTTATGCTGATGCGATGGTTCCGAAGCGAGTCGCTCATTTTCTAGAACGCTATGCCGAAGAAGACGAGGACGAGGCGCTTCCAATGCATAGCAAGGTTAGACAACAAAAACCAAAACGCCGGCGGATGCTCCCGCGCCAAAACTGGTATCATGAATCCCGCCATTCTAGACGTCAACAAATCAATAGTGCGTTATTAGTAAAGCAGTGTTGGCACGCGTTGGCTCACGCGTCCCTCGCCGTATCCATCCCTGGGACAACCAGACTACTGCCAATCGAAATCCACTCGGTCGAGGATGCAAGACTTTTCGTATCGCCATAGCTTTTGCTTCGGTATGTGGTATTCTCGTGACGGGGACCGGCTTTAAAGAGGAGGACCCATCTCCCATGGGCCCGAGCAAGGCACCAAGGAAAGCAAGCTTATAAGGATCCGATAAACCGATGAGGACTCGTAGTATAGATATTGCACTGGGCTGATGTACGATAAGGTGCCAAAAACGAGGGCTCAAAAGCCGCCTACAGGCTTTCGAGCCTACTGCTAGGCAACTGCATTGATGGGTCATCAAACTCAATTTTCGGCCCATACAAGTCATACACTCCAGTTCCATATGGAGGGAGTTGACCAATCGTTGTTACTTCTATCGGCGGACACTGATACCATTGCTCAGTGCCAGGATGGTCAGTGGGTTGATAATGCCCAGCCGATGAGGTCTGAGTCTGTCGCGCTTGGTTGATCATCGTCTGTTGCGACTCGTCAATCGTTTGTTGCATTGGTTGGGAGTAATGGGCATTGGCATGTTGCGAATCGGCTGGCGAAGTAGAGTGGAGGGGATAGGTTGGTGCATGGCTCGATTGGTGAGTGTAAAAACTGCCCTGCATCGAGGGACTTCGTCCAGACACCGGAGAGAAACTTGTCGGACTGCTCTGAACGGAACCCGTTGCGCCCGGGCCTGAGTACGGGATTTCAACTACAGGTCGCTCAACGTGCTGATGAGCCAGGTGGTATTGGGGATGAAGAGCATGGGTGTTCATAGTTGCAATTCCGGGGTTGTTCTGCTCTGTAACGTAATAAGAATGCTGCGGCATACTAGGGGCTCGGTTGACCATTTGTAGATTAGCATTCTGGTCAGGGATTGTGTGCTCGTGAAATTCGTGTGGGATACCGGACGAGACGCTATGTCGCTGATTGTATTGGTCTTGTTGTTGCTGCAGAGGGTAGCCGCTCATGTGCTGACCAAAGTCAGAAAACGTAGCAGCTCGGTGGATTGCCTGCCCCTGTGGTATCGCAGGATGGTTTGGGACCATTTCTTGAGTCGTCCAGGTAAGGGAAGAATGCTGTGGGGTGGAAGGAGACTCTCCACTATCCGAATCTGAAGAGTCATCGTCCAAGGCCTCGTTGGGGTGCAAGCCTCCTTGATGCGATCTGCGCTGGTGCTTCACCATTGTAGTCTTCCTACAAAAGCTGCGTTGGATGTCAATAGTGATACTACGGGGAGAGATGCCTTCCGCTTACCTCTTCAGGCATCCATCATGACCACATCTATACGGGCGCTTCCCGGTATGTATACGCCGATGGCGGGCCAGACTAGAAGACTTGGGCAACTTAGCAAGGAACCCACTGAATCACATACGGCGTATTCAGCTTACATCTGAGAAACGCTTTCCGCAGCCAAGATGTTGACACTGGTGGGGTTTTTCACCGGTGTGTGTCCGAATATGAACGGTCAAGGCACTTCTTTGAATGAAGCTCTTGCCGCAACCAGGCGTGGAGCACGCATAAGGTCGTTCGTTCGTATGTATTCGATAATGTCTCTGTAAATCCGATTTACGATTGAAGCTCTGCGGGGTAAATCAGTACCGGGGATCTGCCAAATAAA
The DNA here is from genome assembly GCA_024112705.1 of Microcera coccophila. NCBI lineage: Eukaryota > Fungi > Ascomycota > Sordariomycetes > Hypocreales > Nectriaceae > Microcera > Microcera coccophila. Next base: position 16,504 of record JAMYIC010002087.1, on the reverse strand, counting down.
TCCAAGGTTGCCTTACCTTATTGCAAGACTGCCAGTCGCACTGAAACGGGCGAGTAGTAGGCTCATTCTCAACGAGCTCCATAAGTTCCATGACTGCGTTATTCTCAATCTTGGTGCGATATCAAGTGTTCGCAGCCTTGAGCAGCCTGAAACTGCGTCACTCGTCCAGCTGCGGGTTTCCTAATCCAGGGAAATACGTGTAAGGCTTAGCTATGTTGCGAAACTCAAAGCCAGGAGCAGTCCCTTCTTGAATTCTCTTCCAGGGCACACCTGAACAAGGGGGTTGTGAGAAGAGGTGCGCTGCTCTTGCTCAACCACATCAATCAAGATGCACTTAGCAAGCAAAGCGATGATTGCGACCGGCACAACCCCAAGAAGTAACTGAGTCTTGATGAAGCCGAGCAAGACTGGTCCATACACTTTCTCAGCGATGTCGAGACAGGATTCCAGAGGCCCCGTGCTACGGCTTGACCAGTCACTCGCAGCCAAAAATAAAGAGATCCTGTGACGATACGTCCTGCACGGCAGGTTTATAGAGCGCGACTGTGAGATCCAACGCGGAACGTGTCCAGCACCTGACAAATCTTGAAAAATCCACGGGATGCCGGTTGACTTAGAACAGCGAGGACCTGGAGAACAAACAATCGACGACGATGGGAGTCGTTTTCAGATCGGACCCGAAGCAGAGGAGGGGTGTCGGTGGTTCAATTGAGCTAGTTGTCAAAATGGTATTAAATGGATGGTATCGACGTAATCCGAGGGACTGGAACAGTTCGAGGTTGCGAAATTCGATGAGTCGCCGTCGCTCTTGGTCGTAATAGACTCGGCCCAGGTGTGTCCGGTACGGTTGAACCGACTAACACGATGCAAGGGGGTGGGGATGGCTTCTTCAGCGGCGACGTGTATGAGGTGATGCAATGCCCTGAATTTGCCAGAACCATCAAAGGACCAAACGATACGACGGCGAGGGAAGCAAGACACGCTTACGAAGAGGATGCGGCCAGCCCGTGTCCAGAGGTCTGGGTGAACCGTATGGAATACGGACTGTGGAAGTGGGGGGACCCCGCGAGGTTTATGAGTCGGGACGGGGTGTCTGTGGATATCGTGGATATCGTGGCGGCGTGCTGCTTGGGAGAGGCGTTTGACCAAAGTATATATCCTTGGGGACCATATACCAAGACTAGGTGGGTCTTGGTAAGGTGGGTTGTGGTCAGGGGAGACAGGGAAGACAGGGAAGGGGGATGAACCTGGGGCTGGGTGTGGTACCAACGGGCTCTTCTTCTTTTCGGCTGGCCCAAGTAGCTCTGCATCAGTGACCGAACCCTGGGCTGACTGGCGTGTCTTGCAATTTGGCTGGCGAGGGCGGATCGATTAGCGAGACGATTGCTCTTAAGAAATGGTGCCTGAGCCCTGCGTCAAATCGCAGATCTAAGTCTACCGAGAATCAGGGAGGAGAGAGTTATAAAAAGAGTCGGGACGTGAACCGAGGCCAAAAGTACGAGGCGAGGCTAAATGAGAGCACAAGGGAGCTCTCGACTTTCCTGACCCTGCCGTGGAGTGTTCAAGCCCGTCTGACACGGACAGTATGTGCTGGTAAGGATTTAGGTCGAAGGATGAGGAGCTGACTTGAAACACGACGAACAACGAACACTAGTTATTGGACTCTCTGCTGGACGGCAGTGAGCGAGGAAAGATGGGCAGAGCGCACAAGGAATAAGAGAACATACCTTGTCACAGCGGGCACCATGGAGACGTAAACGGCAGTGCAAGTCGAGAGAAGGGCCTCCCCTGGAACAGCCGAAAAGTGATGATGGTAGACAGGTAAGGTCTAGAAGAAGACGATGGATTAAAAAAAAGTCACCGCCGTATTCGTAGTGTGCCAGTCGCTCTTAGTGAACATCCCTAGTCCCCAACCCATTAGCTATGTTCATGGCCCGCCAATAGCACCAGCATTGTGTATGCGAAATTGAGAGACACTGTGTGTTCGCGCTCGCCAGGCGAGCGACGTACGAGGAACCGGGGTCGAGGCAAGGGAGGAGAAGGTCGCCAGGTCGGCAGGACGCCAAGGCCACCGGAAGGTTAAGAGACTGCATGCATGCTGCTGCTGCTACTTCTGATGCAGCAGGGTTACTCGGGGCATGGGCGTGGACGGGGGCTTGAGATCGCGGCGATGGGGTGAGGTGAAAAACGCGAAGTGGGCTCTCCAAACGGCAGTGATTGGACGGCGGCGCTTCCCTCCGCGCGACGAAGAGTGAAGACTTCAACTGCTTCTAGCGAGCTGTCCTCGGCTGACCCCTTGACCTTCCCGATCCCGGGTTAGGACTTGGAAGTTTTCGAGTCTGGAGGTCTACGTCAAGCTACCAACTGGCGGGGTTCAGCATTAGTTGACAATAGGCTCATTCCGGTGCTGATTGATGACATGCCGCCTCTTGTCGAGATGGGAGGCGACCGAGACGGCGAGGCTTGCGCCCATCATCTGTAAAAGCAGGTGCACCGTGTCGATCACACCGACTGATGTTGACGTCGCAGGAGAGAGAGAAAGGTTCCAGGTTGTCGCCTTACGGCTCCAGACTTGTTGATCTTGTCGGCAAATCTTGCAAACTGAAGCCACTCGAATCATTTGCGGCGGCGCAGTAGTTTGCCGGCCCCTGATCCGTTCTGTCCCATCATCACCTTGCCGCTCCTGTCTCCGGGCGGTTTTTCCCAGTCATCCTTATCGTGGCCGGTAGTGACGGGCCGGTGTTGATCGAGGTACTCTGACGGTAGTACCGCTACTGTACTGCTTGGGACGGGGTCCATCCACGGTACCTTCAGTTTGGTGGTTGCATGGTCTAGCACGGGAACCTCCCTTGCTTTACCAGCCCCGTCGAGTTGGATGTCCTGAACCTGAACCAGACCCCAATGTTTCATGGGAGCCTCCACCGCATCTTGATTCAAAACAGGACGCCCTAATCAAGTTTTCGAGTACGCCATCAATTGAGCTCAACCGGTCGTCCTACTAGGATCGCAATTGGTTACCTGGAAAACCAGCATGCCCCCCATCGAGGGAAGCCTCTGACGATGACTTCTCCGGAATTTTGAAAATGGTCTTTATCGGTCAAAGAATTACCAGGTCTGCGTTGATAAAGATGCGCAGCGGTCATGGCGCCTGAACCCAGTTAAGGTCGAGAATGCAGAACGCCTCACCGTTTATTTCCCCAGAATCCAGAAATGGTTCTTGCCACGTCGTTGCCGTAAACGGTCAAGGTATAAATTGCATCGCGGGCAGAGATGGTTTACCTCGTATCAGGTGCGGCTGGACAGCTGCGGCCACCCACTTGGAAACGGGGCGTCTTGCTGGTTGCTTCCGGGTGTGCAGGGTGTCAAAGAAATTATTGCAGCCATTGCCCTCGTTCGAACGACCGACTTGAGACAGACGATTGGGCCCATTTTTCTGTCCAGTTAATAGTCTTACCTTGCAGCAGCGACCGGTGACAAAAAAAATCAATTCGCTTTTCTCTAAAAGTCTCACGAAGATGTACTTGCCGCGTGAAATGGGCTGGTTAAAGTCTGTGTAACCCGAGGATTAGCATCCGGACGAAGCATCAAAAGTCTGATCACCACTCGTAGGAGATACATGAGTTTCAAGCAGAGGCGTCTTGTACTTTGGCGAGCTGGTCGAAAGCTATGAGCAGTCCTAAAAGGGGACGGAATATGCTCCCCGCAACCCTCGGCACCAGGAGATGCAATGCAACCCCAAGCACGCCCGGAGCATAACATGCGTAGAACGGATCCAGATCGTGGCAGCCGATGCGTGTAAGCGCTGAGAAGCTCAGGGACGTATCCTATTTGCCTTCCGGCAAACAGATTTATGGCGTCAGGCGCGGAAGCAGAAGCCGCGGTACGTCCCTTTTAGCTTCAGCATCCGCATGAAATAGTTCCCAAAAGCGAGAATATCTGCGCAGATACGGGCGAGGACCTTGCGGCAGTATCCGAAATGCGGACACGGCACAGAGTCCCCTCCCCATGGGATCATGAGGGGCTTACTCACCGCCTCAGCATGAATTTCGATGCAATTTACATCTAGCGCTAGTCCGGAGCGGGCTAACCCATGTATGCCATTCATCCAAAATCTCGATGTCTCCGTCAGGTACAAAGAGCTGCTTTCCAAGCACCTAGCTTCGCCTCAAACCCAGGAAAGAATTGCGCAAGGGCAACTTGGCCTAAGATCGAGTATCAGTATCAGGGACTACCAAGCCCGAGACGACGCACATTCAGGACACTCACTTCCTTCGCGACGAACATTTCAGAAAATTGGTCTGCCGGCGACGATCTTGGACTGTTGCAGATGTCTGTGCGCGACTCGTCATGGTGCTGGGGATTGATGCGTGATAGGCCGGGTGTAGCAAACCAGTCGCGCGGATCACAGACACACCACCCACAGGGTCGAATAAGGTCTGGCCTCCCTGGTCAACAAGGAAAAGATAGGTTCTGATCTCCTTGATCCCCCAAATGATTACTCACATGCAAGACGCCGGACAAGAAGCGTTTCGCCGCATGCTCACATGTACTCGCATTATCTTCAGCAGCCTATCGGCATGTCCGCATCGGGTTGACAGTGGCAGAGGGAACTGTCAAGGGGGTATGATATGCAGAGGTAGGAGGTCGCCATCGCTCCCCCAAAGCTGATGCAGGGATACCGGCATGTGGACGGGCGAACAGTCGCGGCAGGCATAGCTGGTGAGAAACAAGACGCCTTCAGCTAGAGGACTGGGAAAAAGTTCCTCTCCAAATTATTGTGGCTGGCAACATACAGGGAAAGAGCAACGGGTTGTGGCTGTTGCTGCTGGCCAGCACCCGCGGCCAGCCCTTCCTGCGCAGAGAAGGTTTGTTCCTTCCACTTAATTGCCAGGTGTTATGACCTAACAGTACATACCAACTACGTAGTACCTTAGGCACCAACTTGCCACGGACAACCTCGACCTCAACCCACCGCCAAATGCTTCAATACTGACCCGAGCTCTTGTCTTCTCCTCGATAGAAGCTGTTCTTCGCTTGCAGCCACTGCACCGACAGCGACCTCTCCAAATATACGACTTACACGAGACTTGCTCCCTAAGGGTCTCTCCCTTAGCCCCTCCATGATCTGATCTGAAACCAAGTCAACGCAACGGTCAGAAATCGATAATGGCTGCCACGTGCAGCACTCTTCCAAGCCTGTTCACGCCAATGAGAAATCGATAAGTCGCGGAATCCACGCCACCAAATTCCTTTTTCTCTCGCCCTACCGCTGGGGTGGATGTGTGATGCCTTAGCGAGCCGTTGAGTTGCGAACACACCAGGATCTCGGCGCTACTGCTGGTCCTCTCCGCCCAAGGGGGACAGTTCTAGCAGTCACAACGGCTATGGCGCTCTAGCTGATCCATAACACGGTTTTCCTTCAAGGATCCATTAGCGGACTTGGGCCAATGACAAGGTGCGCCGTCGTAGCCTACGGCTGATCCCTGAACTGCTCGCTGACAGCCTTACTACGTAGTGTGTAGCTTGCCAGAGAGCTGGTGAAACAATGGGTTACGACATCTCCTGAAAATAGGCTAAAGATGGCTGGCCCTCTGCGACTAATAATGAAGAAACGAGACTCCTGTGGCCAGGACTTCCATCACTCGCAGTGGTGACCATGTTGGATAGCGAGCCATTGGGCGTATTAGACGCCTCTGTACCATCCCTTTGGAGGTACGGAAGATGGGATTGGATGAGTGAGACAACCTTCATAGATTCCTAAGGTGAATGACCCAACCGCTTCGGGTTGAGCAGGACTTCTCAAATTAGAGCACTGGCCTTAGATCGGAAGGCTCATAGCTCAAATCAGTCACCTCCCTCCTAAGGTCACGGCTGAGATCCTATCTGAGACACAAAAAAATGCCAAGGGTGATGGCTGACGCACGTCGAGGCAATGTGAGTGAAATGAGTGCCCTTCTACCGGTAGGGAACCGAAACCATGCTGATCAAATGCTGCATTAAGTGCCATACTAGCGAGAACTGGACAGCCTTGTGGCGGCGATCTCTACTCATGGCACTCGATCAAGGCCGCACTAGCTTCCTGTCTTCTTTTTGAGCGCGGCGAGCTCCTCGTTGGCAAGGAGATCTACCTCTGTAGCGCCGGAAGACAACCGAGCTTTCCGAAGTCCATGTGGAAAGGGGGAGCCAGGCATTTCGAACGTGGGGCTGGACCGTGAAGGTCGCATTTGCGTGGAGAGCACAGCGCCCTAAAGCGCAAGATAAGAAATCCGGCTAGTCGATGCAATCTCACATCGGGTCAGTCACAAGCGAAAAGGTTGAGCTAGTGACCCAGGCTGTTGGCGGAACAGTAGCGCGTTCGTCAACCCAAAGCACGATCAGCATCTCTGATGGGCTCCCGAGTCCTCGGAGCAAGTCAAACTACAACTGATAGCCCATTCCATGACCGGCTTGGCGTTCAATCAAGGCTCAGAGAACCCTAATGAACTGCTTATTAACCTGAATAGGGCTGGTATACTCGATTTCCTGGACCAAAACACAATCTAGACCGTGTTGGCCGCCCCAAAGCCTCCAATCTCCGGCGCCACCAAACTCGCACCCCACAACTTGCCACCAGAGTTGGAGGCCAGCATTTGCTACGCACTACGCACGAGGGCGTTTTTAGTCATCACTACCATTTTAGAACCTCGTTCTAGGACTGGCAATATCAAGTTCTTATTCCTTCGCCAAAAGCTGAGCTTACCGCCAGATCGACGCCGAAAATAGAACGCTCAGCAGTCCCTTACAAGCCGATGAGGTCCAATCAAGCGACATCGGTAGGCAGCCCTCCCCATGACGAGAAAACCGATAGAATGGTTAAGATGCTTCAAGAGGTGGCGTTTTCTCGTAACCTACATCGAGTACTTTACCCGACCAGCCAGCTCCAACCTTTTCACTTTCCAAGAGATCCGACAGCGACCCCACATAGTTGCATGTCTGTGACAGCCACGATCAAAGACTGGTTGGAACGGGTCTCTTCAAAAGCTTGATGGTCACCACAGCCCCTTTGACAGGTGGAGTCGTCCCACTTAACCGGATTGCCTCGAGAGGAGACAGGGAGTACCTGGCATCAGACGACAATACTTATCCCTTCAACATCATCTAAAAGATGCCGCCATAGCGACGCATTGGAATATGATTTGGCGAACATATTTGGCAAGCGTCTGCAGACGTGAAGATATAACCTTCTCGTGTGATATAGACGCAGAATTTAGAAGGAAGTACCTGGTCATGTGTCCTTTCGATAATTATCATTCAGTTCATGCCCACGTTCGTGATAAACGCGTCCCTCAGATCACAAACTGCCACATTGGAAACTGCAAGACACATTTCAAGTATCGCCTTCAATTTTCACCCGGAAAGCAAGCACTTAGCTTTTGTCGTGCAATGATTGAGTGAGAGCCCATCGCAGTAGGTGAGAGTGCTCATGGCCCGCCCTAGAATATTAACTACGCCAATTGCGAATACGGGGTTGAAAAGGCATCGATAGTGTGTGCGCAGGGAAACTCACGTTCTTTTGAGCACCCCTTGACTAATTCATCCCTGGCAGTGGGGAAGACACTTCAAGGTTCCAGCCTACTTACAAGGAAGGTCGATAGAGTTTCACGAGGACGGTTGTCGCACTTTAGTAGAGGTTTGGGTCACCGATTCTTGTCTCCACGGGATTCGTCTACCATACCGCAAGAAAAATCAACGGAGCAAATGGAGCATGGGTGACGAAGCAGACAGTCCCCGCCAAGGTCGGTGGCACAGCTGAACCAACGCAATTATTTGCGGCTGCTGGCTTTCAATAGCATCATCAAGCGTCGCAACATGTTGTTTGAATTAGCGGACGGCTCTCCGGATGGCAATGTGATGATCCAATGAGCCGGAGCCCGCAAGCCACCGGAGATGTCTGATCCAATTCCAGGAAGCGGCCTAAAGACACATTGAATTGATTCATTCGGGAAAGCGTCGGCGTTACAACCACTGACGTGTAGTTTGTGCATTGTGATGTGACGACAGATAAATTCCCGAACAACTATCGCAGCTGATATGCGCCGCTCATGCCCAGAGGCTTGATCGATTGGATTCCCGGCTGAGAGGAAGTTCTAGATTCTAAGAGGGTTTCATCATCAGTGAGTAATGTGAGGAGCCTGCAGCCTCAGCTGAACGTGGCCCAGCTGCCACTTCCATGATACGGGTCTGGCTGGTGTTGGGAGACGAGACATTCAACCATTCAACAAGATGACCACCCACCAAAACTTAAAGTTTACGGCCGCTGACGAGTCGACGAAACGACTACCTCTTCGGGAAGGTCCCCGATTGCCTCTTTCGGCTACCCTCCTGGTCTTCATTAGAGCTGTGTTCGGGGATTTTTAGCGGAAAAGACTTGGCACCAAGAGATCTGCGAGAAGCGAGCGGCCGTCCTACCGAGGCATCGTCTCAGCCTGTCCATCAGGCGAAATGGCTAGAATGGCTCTCCGAAACTTGTTTGGAGCTTCTTGAGCTTCATCCTGCTGGCTAGGATTGGACAAGTGCTTTGAGCAGTCGGGGGGGTGTCTGGATTCAGCCGTAAGGTTTACCCAGTGGCCTCCTGATCGACGACTTAATGGAACCATGGCGCCGTCCCGGCGCTGGTACCAGACCGCCTGGCTGGAGCCTGTGGAGCAACGGTCCGCCCATAGGACCGGTCCGAAAAACACCACCACCTGAGTGCTACTCGAATCTGGGCTTTTTCGTGACAGGGTCATCAAGGAATATCGGTACCTACTGAGTACAAGGACGAGGACAACGCCTTTCTGGGGCCCATGTGACAGCGTCGTCACTTGCCAAAGAGCACTGGGACCAGCCTTGGGTCATAGTTCTGCTGCAGAGTTGACGCTGACGGCACATGCGGCCATCCCTAAGAGGGAGTCGTGGCGGGACAACATTGACTCCGCGAACAAAGGCAAGACGGAGCTAGATGCGTTGTGTCTCTCGACACTTAGCAGAAGAGCCGCAAACCAGTTGCTGGTCATGTGTCTATTTCGGGAAACCGCTCAATCGTGGACTCGGGTGCAGCGGCAATCAAATGCCGTGGTAATCCTCGAGGGAGGATCGTTCGCGGCAGGATTCTTCTGCTCGAGAGCGTGGAACATGGCTGACTAGCGCGGTGATCTTTCCCACCTATCATGGACGTTTTGGGCGATACTGGAATCCAACCACCAAGTCACTCTCTTATGAGAGAATAATTCAGGCGCAGTCGCGGCTTGAAAGCAAGCCCTGGAACAATCGGCCGAGTCCAACCTCGCAAGAGGAAAGTCGCAGAGGGTCGCCCCCCCTAGCTTGAGCACCAAACGAGTCATGTACTCGCCGTCTTCTCGAGCGAGAAGCGATACTGTGTTCGAAGTCGTAGCCGTCACTGATCTATTCCCGAGGTTTCATCCTTATTCTTGACTCATTAGTAACAGTGTCATGGTTTAAGCCGCCGAAGAGTGGGTATGCTTATGAGAGGCGGAGCACAACTCTCGATCCTTCATCAGTCCTCGAAGGGCTTTTTGAACGGTGGACGACGATCACTGTGGATAACATATTTCAGGGCGGAGTCGGGCTTTTTACCCGCCATACCTGAGTTCAGCGACCGGAACGAGGAGGGACGATCTTTTTGGGAGTTTTCGTGAAGTAGAGCATACACAAGGGACATGTCGACATGGATATCCGGGTAAAGTCAAATGCAACGACTTCATTTCCGCAATCGAAGTCGATGGGAGCTCCGACTACGTTGCGTTATGTGCTGTCTAGGCGTGGAGTTGGACCAGGCCACTACAGAGCCATCAAGAAACCGTTCTACGTCGACATTGTCTCAGTTACGTCCCCTACATTCCCACATTGAGACTTGCTCCCGTCGCCAAAGAATGCGAACCGCTCAAAAAGCAAGCTGGCGGAAAAAGCAAAACTACCAGATCTGATGTTGTTTTACTACCGCACCCGCGGGATCCCTTGCTGTCCACAGACTCCTGTCAGCATCCGCCGATTGCGATATGCCGGACAGGTTTTCGGCCATCGCTCGCACTACTTGGGAGAGCACCTTGTTGTTCTTCTTTTAGCCATGTCTGTCGGCCGCCCTTGGCAATAACCCTGCGTCGCATCAGTGTGACAGGCTGTTCATACCTTGTACCCAGACCGACCGCGGCTCAACCTGTCACTTTTGCTTCTCTCAATATGACATCTGACAGAGTCGCGCAAGCATTTGAATCTTACTGGCGAGTCAGTATCAAATGCGTTGTTCACTTCGAGTCCCCCCTCCCCCCGGGAGCGGCATGCATGCATGCATGCATGGCCAACAAGCGCGGCCATTAACCGGCGCAGAAAAAGCAAAAAGGGCGCTGCTTCGAAGGCGCTGAAGGAATCACCTCCGCATGCAAGATACAGCTCCCCGGCGCGGATCCTCTGCCCTGGTTCCCGTCCACCGTACCGCTTCTGCAGCTAGGTCATCCTACCGGCTGTTGTGTAACCATGTAAGCTTCCATCGCGGCTTCATCATCTCCGACTGAGTCTCCGACTGAGGCCCATTTTGCGCGCGCCTCCTCCTTCTTGCAGCCCGAATCGAAACTGAACCGCACGACAGCGTACATGGTACGTCACAAGGCAAAATTTTCTCCGATACCCCGGGCTGCTTCCCCAGAATGTCTGTTTTCATCTGCCGTCTGGTTGTGCTGTGTTGAGGACTGAGCATCATCGCACACATGGGCACAAGTCTCGGTGAAACCCCATTTTCCACTGTGCTGTCGAGGTCAAAAGCTGTGCCGATGCTAAAAACCCTTGCAACACAGGTCCTGAGCCGTCTTTGACAGCCTGACAGGTCATCCTGTCGAGTCGCCAATAAGGCTGCTGTGATCCCGACCAACCTTGCTTTTGAGCAGCCACTCAACACACAGGCACTCTAATATGAACGAATCGAGGCTTCGAGAAATGTCGCCGCCGGTGCGAAGTGCAGCTGGTTAAGCTTTTAGCTCGTTCGAGTCCCAGTACGCATCAGCTTTGTTTACCCACTATTGCGCAAGAGGCGAGCAGTCGATTTGGACAACAGACCGCCTGTCCTTGGAAGCCAGTACAGTGTGATAGCCACCGCTTGTTGACCGGTTGGCCCCCTAACCCGCCGTTCCCATGGAGGGACTTGAGAAAAGTCCGAAAAGGGAAATGAAAATGTGGGAACGCTAGGCTAGAGAGGTGTGGGTGACCTCTCCAGACTCTCATAGCCTCCGTGTCTCCCTCATGAGGGATTTGATGTTTGTTTTCGATACGTATCAGACAGATGAGACAGGGACACGACGAGCGAGAAGGCTATTGCGCCGATATGGGACTCGGCAGACAGTGTTTTTTCATCACCAGACATGACGTTCCGGGGAGAATAGTATCGTACGACATCTCATGGGGCGTGCTTATGCAGGGTTGGTTCAGATCCAGCTTGACACCGGAGCCAAAAAGTAAAACAAGGCAAACCAAAAGTAGATGCTGTGTTACTCAGGCCGCATGCTCTCTAGAGGGCGTGATCTAGTGTGGCTTTCGCGAGGCTCTTTTCCATCTCTTTTCTGCGCTTTAGATAGACTCGAGTGAGCTTGTCGATGCGATCTGATGCTGCTTTAGTTCTCCAAAGCCGGCGTCCTAGGGTTGCAATCTCATTGAGCACACGTATTATCACGGAGGATCAAATTGGCCGGTGAAGTATAGAAACGTTGTTTCCCACTAGTCTATCATATTTCGACTTTTTCTTCGTCGTTCTGTTCCTATTGCGCATCTTCCAACCATTCAGTGGTTGAACACTTAAAAGCCAGTGTTGAAAGTGCTAAAACCTTTCGTAACGTCATTACCTGCAATAAAGAGTCCCCTTTTGCAATACAATGGCCCTTTGTATGCCCTTAGCTTACTTGAATTGCACTGTTAGTGCCGTTTGTACCGTCTGTACCATTCAGACCAGTTGGTTCATCCATCTTCATCTCAACCTCTTCGGCCTTCAAGGGGTTGCTCGTCTGTTCCGTGGGGGTTTCCGCACCTGTAAGGCCCTTTCGAATAGCCAAAACGCTGTCCACGATAACAGCATCGATGCCTTGCTTGACTTGTCGCTGCGGTCTTATTAAGTCTTACGGCCACAAAAGTGAGGAGCCGAGGGCATCTTACCTGTACCATAATAGGATCATTATTCAACACACCGTAGCTGACACAGACCAACCCGTTTTCCTTGACAACCTTTACTAGCCGGGGGCTGTTAATCATGGGCTCTGCAGCAGCAACAATGCCCAGCAGATTCCAACGACTCGCGAAGCGGATTGCTTCCTGGAGAGAGGATGCTCGTACGTCGCCAACCGGGCAGGTCCCGGCGTCAGTGAGGAAAAGAATCGGGATCGAAGGTTGCTTGAAGCTGAGACACAGACAGATGTCTGGATTGAAGGAGCTGAATATGATGTGTCGTTCTCCGGCCAGGTCATAGACCTTGGAAAGGACGGTGTCACAGAACGAGTTAAGCTCAACCGCGTAGGTGTCCATCTCGTGCTCTTCGCTTTCATGCAACATGGGGTATTTCATCTCGATGTTGAAGCCGATGTGTTCGGGCAGCTTGCGGAAGAGGTCCTCGAGGGTAGCGAATGGTGCTTGGATGAAGTTTCCCCGCGAGTTAGCCTTATAGCCCTTCGACTTGAAATCTCTTGTGTGCTTCATGCGCTCGCTCATCTCGTCATGGCCGCCACCAGCGAACCCCACAGATTGCGAGCGCTGAGGCGCAAAGCTATTACTTCTAGGCCGATGTTGAAGGTCCCGATGGGCGTTTGGTTTCGCCGCATCGCTACGCTTGGGGGTTGAGTCGGAATTGATGTGGAGGAATTGTTCGAGGGTCAAGGTGTGAACCGGGGCGTCTATGCCAGTCTCGCTAACGAGGAAGTCGTGGTAGATGACAGGTACATGATCCTTGGTGAGCTGGACATCGAACTCGACGTATTGAGCTCCCAGGTTGGCGGCTGCGATAAAGGACGGGAGAGTGTTCTCGCCCAACTGAAGAGATCTATTCGATGTGAGGTTCTTACCGAGTCCTCTGTGGCCGATGACCATGGTAGAAGACAGCTTCTTCCAGTACGTCTGTCGGGAAGTGATTTCCATATTGGGATGGTGGAATGGCGTAATGACCAGGAAGTTGAAATTGACGGTTCCAATGACTTCGAGGTTGCTAGACATGATTGGGACACAGACGTCGCCTTGCAGATTCATCCGCTGAGTACCTAATGATGGCTTGACGGATGAAAGCAGTGCCACAGCGCGGCCAATCTTGTTCTTCTTGCTACCCGAATATGTCGGGACAATGTCGAAGAGGAGCTTGACCTTCGACGCGTCAGAAGTTGTGAACGCTACTGGTTCCGTCGCAATGTTCTCGTGAGTTGGGAGGTCAATGATGGTAGGGTCACCCTGAGCTCCCATGGCAGAAACGACAACAGAGAGCGCGGTATCAAGCTGAGTAGTGTGGGCCTCAGCTAAGGGTACACGCTCTAAGTTAACAGCATCGAGGCCCTTTCGCATGTCCATGGATCCGAGACTGACCAGAACGAGACCTTCCTTGGTCAAATATCGATGGCCAAAACTCTTGACTGCAGACTCTAGTGGCCGAGAGATAGGGTTCGCTCCGTTAGAACGGCGTCCTTCAATGGATGAGTTCTCAGAAGAGTAGGACAATTGCGATGCTTCGACCGGCTTACTCGAGCCATTTTCCTCGGTTGAGTGAGCTGCAAGAAGGCGCGCGATATCCATGTGCCCTCTCAACGCTGCATGTTCCCTAGCAGTCCAGCCAGACGAATCCGGGCGTGAGACATCAGCGCCAGCATCAACGAGCAATTGAGCAACAGAAAGGCGGCCATCGACGGCGGCGACGTGTAAAGGGGTCCAAGAGTATGTGTTCTCCGCGATTTCGAGCTTTGCTTTCTGAGTCTCAGTGCCTTTCAGGAGGACTCGAGCGCATTCGTCGTGACCAAATCTGGCAGCGATATGCAGAGCTGTCTCCCCTGTGTCATCGGTCCAGTTGATATCGACACCGGCATCAACGAGCAACTGCACAATCGTGTAGTAGTTGGACTTGGTGGCCAGCTCAAGGGCAGCGCCAGACTTTGGCACCGTCTTTCGAATCTCGGCTTTGGCTTCGCTGCACCCCTGCCAGTTTTCGCCTTGCAGGAGAGCCCGTGTTGTCAAAGGGTGACCACCAACAACACCGAGATGCAGGGGCGCAAAGCCGTCCTTGTCCTGCCACTCGGGAGCATCAATGCCATCCTTAGCGTCAAATTGGTTCCATTCCTGCATTTTGGCCATGATGATCTCACACATGATAACAAAGCCAAACTGAGCAGCGTAGTGGAGCGGCATCCTCCCGAGGGCGTCACGGCTGCGCAGGGCAAGGCGCTGCCCGGGATGGAGCGAGTCAAGCAGGTAAGCGAAGAGCTGAACGACGTTGTCCTCCTTTCCTAGTAAGGCTGTTTCATTCATGTTGAGGGCTTTGGAGGGAACCGACGTCGAAACGGCGGGCTGTAGGTGTTTGCTGCCAAACTGCGAGCCGATAGGTGCTGGGTATGCGCTGGTATCGGTGTCTTCTGGTGGTGATTTCGTGCGGCCAATATGGATAACAAGCCTGTGTATGCAATTCCGGCCGTTGATATCATCAGGCTCATCGAGCGACTTGATCTGGCCCAGCAGGAATGGGATACAACCCTTGGAACGCACAGAGATGGATCGTTGAAGCAAGTTGAGCATCAACGTCTGCGATGCCTCCTCTGACCCAATAACGCTCTCTTCGAGCCCAACTTTGAGCGCTGCGACATCATCGTTACGCACAGCTTGCTCCAGAATGTCGAGCTGGGCTGGGGGCAGATGCAGCATTGCCTTGGCGGACGCGCGTCCCAGAGAACGCGTCGAGCGATCAGACCTAGAGTCATCAACATTCTGAGCGTCGGCGAGCACGGAGAGCCACTTGTTGATCTCGGCGAGCAGTCGAGTCGTGCTGCCGTCTTTAGCGAAGGCCTTGGGGTCAACCTTGGTTGAGATATAGGGGGCCTGCATGACGGCATCCGGAACCTTCTTGTCCAGCTTCTTGGTGATCTTGACAAAACCCCGGCGGTTGATCTCGCCGAACCATTGCAAGTTCCTGAACTGACTTCTCAGCTCGAGCAAGGCACCCATGACCTCCTCTATCTCATCCTGGTCCAGGGTGGCGACGACGTCGGGGACGCGGCCATAGCGATTGTACAGCAGGTTCAATCGTCGGCAGGCGTCGGAGAACTTCTTGTTGAAAAAGAAGTCGACATCTTCGAGATTCCGGTCAAGAGCGAAAAAGAATTCTATGTGGTGAGTTAGGGGAGAGGCTCAGCCCCGACAACAGTCCCAAGGCCGCCCACCTGCAAGATCCACCTTCTCTCCGTTCTTTGCCTTCGTGGCCGCCGCCTTGACGAGTTTCTTGAGTCCCTTGTAGTTGATGTACGAAGCCGCCCACTCGGGGACCTGGTTTCGCGGCAGGCTTGACGTGCTTGGTTAGCGGTTGAGTTCATGCAGGGCAGGGTTTCCACATTGACTCACTTTCTACCGAACTTCATGGCGCTGAGGACGCGCTAATCTTCAGCGCGCGCTCAGGGCTCGAAACGGGATAGGAGGGGAAGGGGCAGAATGACGGACGGTGCGCGACGCAATGCAATGCAAAAAAGATCAAATGAACTTTTTTTCTCTTCTGCTCTCGTCTCTGCCCGCCCTTCGCAATAGAACAATGCAATCAAACCAGAGCGGTTCTGAAGGACTCCGAAACAAAGGCGGCGCCCGACAGGTCCGCGCTGAGCTTAGGAGATTAGGAGCAACCCGTTAGACTCGATATAGGGGCGATTGTGCGCGGAGAATCAAGAACCCATTGGCTTCAAATAAAAATAAAAAAACACCAAGACAATCGCGCCGTCGAGGTGAGGATATTCCAGAGCCGCCAGAGAGATGATGAGTTCAAGGGAAATTCTAGCAGGAGGTGAGGAATCGATTGATTCTTGAATGTACTGGACCCTTTAGAACTCGAGCAAGGCACACGCAGGTGGGGATGAAAAGCCGGCGGTAATAGTGTCAGAATCGTACCCCACAAATGGACAAAAGGTTCCAGGGCGTGAATCTAGCGTGCCCCTGACCAACCAACGCTCGGAGGCCATGGGGAATCGTGGAGGCATTTGGCCCCGTGACTGGGCAGAACTCGACAGAATTGGATACAATCCAACTGAGCAATACCGCGAGCTTAAACGCCTCCACTAGCCGTCAGCCTTCGGTACTTCGTGACCTGATAGAATTGCTCTGTCCGCGCTGGCGTGTCGCGGGACGCGCCTGTGTCCGGGCAGACCGCTCATTGCCCCTGGCTGAGGCTAGTTGACGACGTCAAGATGCAAACCATCACCAGGACCTACGGTTCTACCAGACTGCACAAACCTCCGTCGAACAGCATCGTCGTCTCAAACGA
>JAMYIC010002081.1:0-11295 GCA_024112705.1 Microcera coccophila | reverse complement strand
CCGGGTAGGGGGACAAGTCGAACCTTCTGTGCTCGGGAAGCGCGTCGGCCTGAACCGTCATCACCACTATGGGCGATTACAACCTCCAAATATATAGATCTATATATTGCCCATTTTCAGCGGTGATGGGCCGACGCTGCACGTTCACCGCAGAGATTGGGGACAGAGCAGATACGCACGATCTCACCTTTCTTGAGCGAACACCTTATGCCGTTGAGAAACATCAATCCATCACCCAACGTGCTTCAGTTTCCGGAGGTTCAAGAGAATGCAGATGAGCATCCATTGGATGAGGATGACGGTTAAGCTAGTATTTTAGCTGTGAAGTACAGTGTTGAATTACTTAGCTAGTAGGTAGTCAAGGTGGGAAAAGAGGACACCGGATCGGCTCGCCCTGAATTTATTTTTATTTTGTTTTGGCGACGCGATCTGGTGTTTTGCCGTGAGCGCGTGGCTGCAAGATGCCCATAACATGACCTAGGCGGCGCCGGGCGCTTGGAGTGTTGCTGTTTTGAGACGCAGCATGTAAAAACATTGATGATCTTATCTAATCCTCTGTGACGTGATGTGGCAAGCGATATGGTAAGCGACGCGGTAAGAGACGTAGTAAGCGACGTGGTAAGCGATGCGGCAGGCGATGAGGAAGGCGCGACGACAGGTGGGAAGGCAGGCGCGACCCATTGCAAAATAATCACCAAGAGTCACGGTGAGGGAACAAGCCATATATACTCAAAAACAACCAATGCTTTCGCCTTCGGGCAAATATTTGGTCATTGAGTGCGTTTAGTCCAACAGTCTAAATGATGCGATCCAGGCATCAATTCTCGAGTTCGAATCCTTGGCTAACGGTTTCCTAGAACGATACAGAGAAGATTAGCATGGCCCCTGCACTAAGGATGACACGCTCAATCAAAGAGAAGCTACAAATTTTTTTGACAATTTTTATAAACAAGTGTCGCCAGATGAGGTCATTACATGTATGTACCCTCCTCCCTTTAGGCGGCATGTTTAGATGATGACCAGCGATGAGCAGTACATAACCTCGCCAAATGAGGCTGTCTAATACGGGAAGTCCGCATCCAGGCCCGAGGACCAGGTCAGTGGGTCCAGATGTGGGGCGCTCGGGAAATCTCTGGTAAATCGTAGCTAGACCCACTAGGATTTCCTGGGGCAATGTCGGAGAGTATTTGTTGCGAGGAGCAGCTGCTTCTCAGCCTACTGACGATGGTTTGGTAATAGACGTGACAGACATGAGGATAAAGATCAATACAGAGATGGGATCAAGAAAGGATGAAATTCAAGACAAATGCTATCGGGCTATCTACCATGTACCATGCACCCTCAAATCCCTCGAACTCTCTCCGACCGCAAAAGTATATCTCCCATCCACCACCATGACCCAATTCTGTTTTACCACATCCCAATAGCTCAAATCCCTCCTGGTGAGCTCAAACTTGAGAATCCTGCTCTCTCCCGCCTTCAAATCCACCTTCTCGAATCCTCTTAGAACACGAACGGGATGGTCCACGCCCGTATCTACATCCGGGTAGGACAGGTACAGCTGAGCCACCACCTTGCCTCGGACTGATCCCGTGTTGGTAACAATGACTGAGACAAGTGCGTACGTCGCCCAAAGGTCGGGGTTGCCGCCTTCGCCTCCGCCAGCGCCTGATGGGGACTGTTCAATGTCGTAACCATCCGGGTAGGGATATTCTCCGTGCTTGATTTCATCCGGTGATTGAATGTACGGGTAGATGTACTTCTTCAGCTTTCGAATGTTGTCCGGAAATAGCGCCTCCTTGACGTCGGGGATCTTGTCGTCGAACTTTGGTGGCTCTACGCCTTTGGGTCTCTCCGCTGGTAGGGCCGACTTTGACTTGGATTGGGTAATCTCCATGTTCTTAAACTCGAATGAGGTGTACGACAATCCGTAGCCAAACTCGAAGCGAGGCTCGACGTTGTACTTGTCAAAGTGCCTGTAGTCGATGTAAAGTCCCTCCTTAAAATCCTGCTGGGGTACCACACCGTTCGGCGAGTACATGACCTGGCCGCCCTCTCCGTAAGATTCCAGCGACTTGCCGACGGTGTAGGGCAGTTTTCCACTGGGATTCTCGTCTCCAAACAGGATGCTCACGATGGCGTTCCCGCTTTCTTGGCCCGGGAGATTGGCGGCCAGGACGGCTTTGACGCCCATATTCTCAATCCAGCTCTCGACGACGACCGGTCCGACGGCGTGTACGACCACGATAGTCGAGCCATGTCCGCCTGCGCATCTGTTCGCGACCTCAGCGACAAGCTTTTCGCCGCCTTTCTGCAGGAAGAGGTCGTTGCGATCGCCACGAACGTTACCCCAGGAAAGATAGCCCTCGCCAGCGTCCGAGTTGACAAACACCAGACAAATGTCTTGGTCCTCCGCAATCTGGGGGTTCTTCGAGTGAGAGAGGTCGTTGTGAAGAAATTCAGTGATTTCAATCTTTTCAGAATCAAACTCTCTCCTCAGAGCGTCGATGGGTGTTACCAGATACGGGAACTCTGCGGCGCCGCTGCCCCATCCAGAGCCAAGCGTGCCCTGGTTACAGCCTCGGTCTGCGCAATGATTTGGTCCCTTCCCAGGCCCGGCATCTTCGCCGAATATTCCGATTCGTAGTTTGTCGCCTCGCTTCATCTCCTCCTCTTTGGAGCCATCACGGCTCAGGGGGAGGAGTCCATCGTTTCGAAGTAGCACGGTGCCTTCAATCGCAATCTGGCGAACAAGCTCAGAGTGATTGCTTTGCACGTCGACGAATTGATTGACGACTTGCTCCTCTTGTTTCGAAGAGCTGCCCGGGGCAAGAACGCCATTCTTGTCGTCGGTCCATGAAGAGAAGTTGGGGCCCTTTCTGTCGTATACCTTTTCGTCATCTTGGCCGAACTGATACCAAGACGCGACGATTCGAGTGACCATGTCGTTGAGTCGATCCACAGGCACGGATCCATTGAGAATAGCTCGAGTCAAATGAGGGCCCCAAAGTGATTTCCCATCCTGCCACTTCAGGCCATCGCCCGGCATCGTCATATCCAGCCCAGCTAGAGCGCTGGCCACACCGGCTCTCTGGGCTAGCCAGTCCGACATGACAAAGCCCTGAAAGCCCATCTCGTCCTTGAGGATTCCATTAAGCAGCTTGGAGTTGTCGCATGCGTAAGAATTGTTGACCAAGTTGTAGGAGCACATGACGCTGGCCACACCTGCTTTGACGGCATCGGCAAAGGGCCAGGCATAGAGCTCGTGCAAAGTTCGGTCGTCAATGTTGGAGGACATGGCATTGGGTAATCCCCATTCCCATGACTGGCGAAAATGCTCCTGCTCGTTGCCGACGAAATGTTTGATGGTGGCCATCACACCTTGGTCCTGGATGCCTTTGATGGTCTCGGCACCCGCAATGCCTTGCAGGTAGGGATCAGATCCGAATCCCTCCCAATTGCGACCTCCAGCAGGCATGCGGCCCAGCGGTCCAACACAAGGTCCCAGCAAGATGTTGATGCCCTTGCCGCGAGCTTCGAGACCGTGAGCTTTCCCGTGCTCATACATCAGCTTCTTGTTCCAGGTCGCTCCGACAGTGACACCCGCCGGGAAGGCTGTTGCGTTATCGGCGAAGCGAAGGCCCAGTGGTCCGTCCTGGAGCGCCAGGCCTGGAAACCCAACATTGACGGCTGGACCCGTGTTCCCGACTGCCAGGCCCATGCTCCATCCCGTGCCAGTCGTGATGTTGACCTTCTCGGGCAGTGTCATCCGGGACACCATGGCGGCGGCCTTCTCGTAGCTATCGGCCCATTGCTTGACGGTGCCGCCCTTGGGGCTCGGGTACCATGGCGGAGACTGGCCGTCCGGCGGAGTCGACGTGTATTTCTTCCATGCGAAAGTGCCTGCTGTGGAAATGGCTGCCCAGAAAATGAGCGTCACGACGAGGAGCGTTACGCAGCAGCGCTTTTTTGTGGCGCAACAAAGGGCGACTCGAGATCTGCGGTTTGATGATGCATAGTCCGCTCGCTCCTTTGTGCCTAAGTCGAAAGAGTTTTCCTTTAAAAACTCGGCCGTATCGATGTCGGAATACTCATCGCTATAATGACCACCATCGTGGGATGGTGTTCTGGATGACCTGAGAAGGCCTTGTCTGGATTCCATCTTCACACGACGTGTCTCGGGCTAATTGCGCAAGTGAGACGGACACACGGGTCGGACTGGGCAACGGTGAGGAGGGATCGAGGATGGGAAATGAATAAAGACGAATAAAGATGAGGCTAAGGGGGGAGACGAAGGAGGAGGCGAGGAACTAACGACATGTTGACGGATCAATTCCAGATGGTTGAGGAACATGGAATGTTGTTGCGTCACTGTCTCGGCCGGGGAGTCCCCTGAAAGATAAGCACTTCTGGCGCTAAGGCGCCCCGAAATCCCGCTTCCCCGGCGGCCCAGCCGCTAATGCTGTCAGGCACTGAAGCCTAACCAAATCGCCCAGCACCCTCCGCGGATCCGGGTAGCACAAGCACAAGCACAAGCATTGGCATCTCAAGGCTGTTTGATGTTTGACCACCGGAAAGGACTCCGATCCAATCAATCATTTACAAGGGTTCTTTTGGAAAAGCGGTAAGTTTGATTTTTTTCATTATTCTAACTACTGTCCGAATTCCCCGTCCAACACTGCAGATGCATCAGGATGCCTCGACCTTGTTAAGCTTTCCTCCATTTATTTCGCTGGTTCTGGCCCATCAATAAACCTCTTTTGAGTTTGGCATAGCCGCCTGGGAGCACCCAATGAAGGTCTGACTCGTCCAGTTACTTTAAGCCACGATAGACACAGGACGGCAAACCAATCCAAGGAATTATTTTCCAAAACTAATATGATTCAAGTATTATGTCTTGATGGTGGTTCGCCGTTAGGCGATCCTGTGGTGGTCACTCGCGGGAGGTTCCTCCTAGCACGCTGACCGTGGGCATTGACTTGGCCCGAGAATGCAGACGTTTTGTTGTTGTCGAAAGATTGAAGAGATGCATCAGTTGAACGATCTTGCGGTAGTCTGTGCTTGGGGCATTTGAGGGCCGCCCACCACCAGAGGATCCTGTGGGTGGTCTGACGTGGGATGCCCTTGACCGTGCCAACAATGGGTACACGCTGAGCCCGAGAATGCAGACGCCTTTTTATTGTCTGAAGATTGAAGGGATATATGCAGTTGAATGATCTTGAGGTCGCCCACCGCCAGAGGATCCTGTGGGTGGTCCGATGTGGGATCATCTTGCGAGCCGTCCACCCCCAGAGGATCCTGTGGGTGGTCAGAAGTGGGATGTTCTTCTCAACCGTACCGACCGTGGATAATATACTGTGCCCAGGAATTCAGACGCTGGGGTTGCCTGAAGATGAAAGGTATATATAGCTCAATGATCTCGCGGGTGGTCCACCGCCAGAGGATCCTGTGGGTGGTCCGACGTGGGAAGGCCCTCTCGACCATGTCGACCATGGATGTTACACTGAGCCCGAATGCAGACGCTGGGGTTGTCTGAAAGATTGGACGGGTTTGTTCAGTCAGACACGCTGAAACCAGAGGACGTGAGCGCCAATACCAGTGTTTGAATTCATTGACTTGCCATGATCATCGTCCACAGCGTCACTTTCTCCGAACATGTCGCTCTCGTCTGCTCCCCTCATGTTTTCTTGAAGCAAAGCTCGAGAACCACTGTAACAGTAGATACTGAAACGCCAATGGCTTAGCCACTTCGAAGGGGACGTGAATAGGCTAGAAAGACAGTGTTGATCTTGAGAGGCACTGCTTGCGAGGGTCTCGGCATCACCCACATGATCGTGGTCCGTTTAAACAGGTCGATTTGACAATTTTGCCTCGCTCAGATCCATCAGGGCAATCGGCTGTCTGCAGCGAACCGTATTGGAAGACTCTATTGCTCTTCGGCCATCTTCGACGACTGGGAAGTTTACACACTGAAGATCTTGGAAGAACCAAGAACTTCAACACCCCAGGGGTCTCGAAGGGCCTTCGGCAGAGGCGCAGTGAGCACTCGGGGAAATGTAGACCCCCTCCACTCCAGTCTGGCCGTGGAGGCTCGGGAGCATTGGTTCGCATGGTCTTGAGAGAAGACACCAGTGTCGTTGGGTTGACGTTGGGGCCTTCATGTTCATCTCTGCGACCTAGGTCCCCCCCTGTCGAACTCCTAGATGACGAGGCAGCCAGGTTGGGTGAAGCAAGAGGACGGCAAGCCAGATCTGCGAACCTTGCCGAGTCGTTTGCCAAATCCGATCTTACCAAGCCGGCAAGATTCGTTGACGTGAGATAGGGCTCGTGCTCGGCATCTTGAGCTGGTTGCGGCGAATCTTTTCGTCCTCAAGGCGTCCATACAGGGGCGAGAGGCCGACTGCGACGAGGAGCTGTCGGGTTGCTGTGTCGCGCAGCTGTGTCGCGCAGCAATATCGAAGCACCAGTGTCTCCAGAGACTCTGGTTCCGATGTGTCCTCAACTGAGCCATGAAAAGCTCTATCAGAACACATGATTGAGGAAGGAGTTGGAAGTCGGTCGAGGGCCAGCGACAACTCGGTCAGGGGCACCTGGCTCCCCAAGCACTGGAGTAGGTATGATTCCCTAGCCCAGAGCTTGGAGATCCAGACTTGAGCTGCCAGGAAAGGCTCCCAAGTCCTGGCTGCTGTTGTTGGATGCAGCCAGTTTGTGGATTTGTCGATTTGGGGGGAGGGAGGGGGGCTTTATATACTTGAGAATCTTGACCGATTCACGAACATTCTGCGGTGAGGAGACTCCATCACAGGCTCAAATTGTACAAGCGAATCGCGGCTTAGACGAGGTTGGCCTCTTCGAGCCTCCAAGTGCCCGGCCAGGAATAGGTTTGTTGGCAATGTTGATTCAGTACCATGAATAGAATACGAGTCTGAATCAGTTGTCATAGTTTCTGCTACATGGCGTGTGAATTTGCAAGTAAGATTCAACTCGATTCTCTCGTAATGGTTACGGTACGTTTGGTTACTGGTGCGTTCCATGGTTTCAGCATGTAGACAAGCATTCAGTCACCACAAGACTTCGATTCACAAGCTTAGGACGAAGTTGACAGATATTCTACGTCCTAAATTTGTGACCCGAAGTCTCATAGTGACTGAAAACCCATCTAAGCTCAGATATTGTCATATGACGAGATTTGGGAGCAGCGTGAGCAATCTGAGTGGGCGGGTCCCAATTTCAATGTCCCCCTACAATGTTCCACTCACTTACATATTAGGGTCTTCCTTTGATATCATAGGGATGAAATGGTGTGGTTTTGGACGAATCATCTTGTCTTGGTCGGGCACTGAGCCGTAAAGCCCAGCCAGAGCTTCTGTCTCCAATGTGGCACAGGGCAGGATGAATGTTAGATAGAGCCAGATGAAGCCAGATGAACCCCGATACATTAACTAGACTTTACATTGCTTCAGAGGACAGAATAAAAATCGGGATAAATCTTCTTGGAATGGCCGAAAGGTACTCAGATTGATAGTGTTACAGGCGTTAGGAGGCCGAGTGAATTCGGCATGAAGTTCCGGTCTTCCGGCCCCACATGCAGAATAGAGCACGTGGTGGCATATCTTCGGTAAAACTCCAAATCATCGCGAACTCACGGGAAGTTTGGTCACCACAGCTTCAACCTCAACGACAGCGTCGTCAATTGCCAAGATGTCGATGTTCCGCGCGAAGAAGCTCGATCTGGGCTGCTTCGTCAATGTCCGTACGCTTCGCGATCACACGAAGCGCAAGGTCTTTGAGCAGCACGAGACCGAGAGGTGAGCAAGCCCTTCCTCAGCCAGTCCGCCACGACGACAGCGCCATTGGGGGAGCCGTGACTTCAAGCTGCTCTCATGGCCCGGGTTAAGCTCTTCAAGAATTTTGTATTGACAGCTTTCTGTAGGCAAGCACTTCGATACATCATCCGCAACACCACCCTCCCTCCTCGAGTTCGCGCCGAAGCCCAGCTGCAATTGACGCAGATGCACGCCTACACCCGACCGACCCAGATCCGAAACCGATGCATTATGGGCGGACAAGGACGTGGTGTATTGAGTGACTTCAAGATGACAAGAGTAAGGCGCAGACGACCAGGGGCTCAGGACCAGAGGCTAACGGGCACAGTACAATTTCCGAATGGAGGCTATGGCAGGTAATCTTCCCGGTGTCAAGAGGGCTAGTTGGTAAACGAGCGGAAGATTTCCATCACAAGGGAAATGCTGGGACAAAGAGTGTATACTGCGTGCTGGATCCCCTCACATACAAGTTAGAGGAGGGAGGCTCATTAAGGGCACAGCAATGTACTATAACGGATGACCATCTATGATTGTATAATACAGAAGACTTTACAGACCCAAGAAGTACTAATATGTGCACCTTTTCGCCCAGAAATGTCTCAAAGACTCAAGCGGGTGGGACGTTTGCTCACGTATCTATAATAAAGCATTGTCTAATGCAGAGATATCAGAGCGCGTTCCCATCCATTACCAGGAACAAACGCTGCATCAAATCCAGCTACTTACTTGCGTTTAATGATGCAATATTCTACGCTGCGTTTGTCGTGCTCCTCAACGTTGACCACGGACGTAAATATGTGTGTGCAGGTTAGTTGTGTAAACTTACCCGTTGTATTACTCCATTGAAACACCCTGACAGAAGAGAAACATCAATACAAGCCGAATTTAACGACATGCTCGTATATTCAGAAGATCTGTATTCAGTTCATTTATCAACTGATTATATTGGGGTTTCGTTGAGGCATATCCCTTCACGAAACTTGATATAGGGTAGGCACCTCATCGGCGGTGCCGATTAGATAAGATATGGAGCCTGATAAGATTTTACGGCCTAGCAACCTCCAACCACCCGACAGTCGCCACAAGTTGCGACACTGCTAACCTTCTCTCCTACACCACACATCATTCGGAAATAATTGCCCATCATGGGAGGCGGTGATCTCAACTTAAAGAAATCCTTTCACCCCGCGTTGCGGCGCAACCAGGCGGCGGTTTACGACGAAGAACAAAAGGCTCTGGCCGAGCGCAAGCGAACACAACAACGAATCAATGAGATCAAGGAGGAGCGCGCAAAGGAGGAGCTGCAGCGGCAGCTCGAGGCAGCCGGTGGAAAGAAGAAGATCGATCGCGTCGACTGGATGTATCAGGGTCCGACCGATGGCCAGGTTGGAACGACGGAGGAAACGGAAGCCTACTTGCTGGGAAAGCGCAGGATCGACAATCTCATCAAAGGAACGGAACACAAGAAGCTCGAGAAACAAGCTGGCGCGGAGAGTTTCATGGCACTTCAAAACGCCAACAGCGCACGAGACACTGCATCCAAGATTCGAGATGATCCGCTCCTGGCCATCAAGCGCCAGGAGCAGGCTGCATACGAGGCCATGATGAACGACCCAATCAAGCGTCGCCAACTGCTCGCGAACGTGGGCATGGATGACGGGAAGAAAAAAGAAAGGTCAGGCAGGAGGGAGGACAGACACAAGAGAAGACATCGACACCGCGATCGAAGTCCAGACTCGGATGAGAGGCGGCACAAACGAAGACGGTCCTACTCCAGATCACGGAGCCCAAGACGCGACAGGTCACCAGATGAGTCTCGCCACAGGCATAGACGCGAGGATCACTCCGCTGAGCGCCACTCACGACGGAGACGGGATGACTCAGAAGATCGAACAGAGAGGTCGCACCGCCGGCGCAGTGAAGGAAACGGGGATAGGAACGGTGCAAGGGAATCACGCAGACGCTACGATGATGACCGACGACGGCATGGTTCGGATTCCAGTGATGAGCGGCCCCGGCGCAGGCGCAGCGTATCTGACGAGCGCATGTTGAAGCCAAAGATGGGGTACGTTGGGAATTCGCTCAGGCATCACTGGCAGGGCTCTGGCCGCGAGGATCGCGGGAACGGTCAATCATACGACAACAGAAGATCCAGGGATACGGAGGACGAGAAGGCCAAGGAGGAGGAGCGTCAGCGCAAGTTGGCTGCCATGCAATCGGCCGCGTCGGAACTGGACGAGGACCGGGAGAAGAGACTCGCAGCGTTGGAAGAACGTGAGCGAGCGCTACGCCAAGCTGACGACAGGGCTCGGGAGCGTGGTGGAGATCGGGGCTTCGTCAACGGACTGCATCGCCAAGCAGCCGGAAGGATGGATCTCGCTGATAGGATGGGCGGCGGACGGCGGGGCTATCAGAAGGACGATGATTAGAGATCATTGTATTCGAGACGCGCTCGACGGAGGTGAGGATGGTTGTAGGGGAATAGCGAAATTGTCATCCAGCAGGACTGTAGATTGTGTAGTATCACGCTGCGTGAAATGAAGTTTCTAATTTTACATTCTCAAGCTCAGGCAGTCATACAAAACCCATCGCGAGTAAATCACGCCAAGTAGGCCAGCTGTAAAAATATCGGCGGATTTGTTCTCGTTTAGGTACGACTTCAACACGAAATGCTTGTGTGAGCAGATGCAGCCGACGGTGGGGAATACGAAGCCATCGCCACGCAGGCGGACTGGCCCCCCCACCACCCATACTTCTCGTCCTGCAGGCAACCTAGCAAGCTTTGATCACCTGGCGACTTGACAGATTTATCAAATAAGACCTTATCTCCCCTGGCGTGGGAGGCTATCGAATCGGAGATGCAAAGTAAGAATATCGCTGGACAAATGAGAAGCCGTTGCTGATTCAAGGGGGCCACGACGAGCTGAATCATGACGAGAACTAGCTAATGCACAGCTAGTTTCGTGCGCTCGCTCAACGAAAAAAAAAGCAAACGTGGCTGACTTGCTGGAGTCTGCCGAGTACTGAATACAATACTTCGTGTCCACAGGAAATAAGGAAACGTTTAAAATTGAGACATTCGAGATCAAATACCCGGATATTGGCTTTTAAATTCTCGTCGGGACTCAGCCATCCAACGCCGCGAAGCGCCGCCCCCTCCCATCATCAAAAGCTTAGCGAGCGCCTTGTGGAATCAGCGAATTTTAGTGGATGCGGCGGTGCGCTGCGAGCCAGCCCGTGGCCAGCTCGTAGGGGTCACCAGCGCCCGGAGATTTGGCGCAGCGTGCTGTAAAGTCGCCATCGGGAAAAAACTTTAGCGTCGCCTCGACCGCGAAGGGTCCCCCGCCGGGTTCTTGGAATCCGAACGGGTGAATTCAAGGTTTCTCGTCTAAAATTGTCCAACACCCCTGCCAATTCATTCATTCCCTGGTTCTGACTTCATCTCTCATACTCATTTCCTGCCTCCCCC